>ML822263.1:88094-107893 GCA_009831015.1 Picea engelmannii | reverse complement strand
ATAAAGAGATAGAAGAGTTAGTATTACCAGTACATAAATACAATGTACCTACCTTCTCTCCTTTTTCTATCACCAATGATCCATTGATGACCTTCCACGTCTTATCTGTAAATATGGATATGCAACCTTCGCTTGACAACTATCCTGTTGAATTTAGATATTTTCTTAGATCTAGAATATACCTTACCTCTTTCAACAACCATTGGTTTCTATTGCTTTGCTTTATTTTTACCTTTCCCATTCCAACAATTTTTCATGGTGCATCATCGCCCAAATGAACCTGTCCAAAATCATCTTGAACATAATCTAGAAAATGTTTCCTATGGGGTCTGGCATGAAATGAAGCCCTTGAATCTACCACCCAAGACTCAGAAATATTATCTAAAGAAAGAATCAAATCATCTTGGAACACATCACCTCTTACATTTTCTTCCCAATTTCTCTCTTGATGTCCATCTCTTTGTTTCTTTGGAGCTCTGCAGTCTTTCTTCAGATGTCCTTTCTTCCCACAATTCCAACACTCTATCTTTCCAAGTCTAGATTTGGATCTTCCCTTTCTAGAATTCCCACGGTTCCCTGAGCCCTTTCCTCTATCCTTTTGTCTTCCCCTATTCTCCATGTTCAACGCATTACCTGATGTCTCACCTATGCTTTTTCGTCGCATTTACTCACTAAGGATAACACCAACAACATCATCAAATTTTAAAGTATTTGAACCAGAGACAAAGTTACTTACAACCATGACCAATCCATTCCATATTTCTGGTAATGAGCACAAGATTAGTTGATTAGTAACTGTATTGAATTCATTTAAATTATCTTCCACAGACCCACCTTCTGACATCTTCATATTAAATAATATCTTCATTAGAAATACCTAATTGGATGCCGAGGGTTTTTCATACAATTTAGCCAATGCGTCCATCAAACCCTCTATTGTATTTTCTTTCGAAATATTGAAAGCCACCGACACTGCCAGGGTCAACCGTACCGTTCCTAGAGCCTTTTTGTCAAGAATCTCCCATTCTTTGTCCTTCATAGTCGTCCGCTTCTTTGGTATTCTGCCGAATGGTAGGAACAGATCCTTGTGATATAAATAATATTCCATCTGAATCTTCCATAACTGGTAGTTTTGGTCATTAAATTTCTCGACCCTAAACTTTTCATATTCTGACATTGCTCCCACTTGAACCAAGAACCCTCTTTTCCGGTGAGTTACCTTTTCTTCTAATACCAGTTGTTAGAAAAACAGGATCACAGAGCAATAAAATAAAACAAATGTGGAAATAAAATATAAAAGATACACAATACAATAGAGACACATATATGCATGGTTCACCCAGTGTGGGCTACGTCCACCAAAGAAATTGACAGTTCCTTCCTTTATTGTTATCCAACAATCTAAGGGATACAACCTACAACAAACCCACTATAACTTCCTCTTATTTCTTTCACAGTATCCTATCTCAGAATACAATATTCGCTATCATACCTAGTCGCAATACATTTCCCTCATAAGAGATGGTTTTCTTCTAGGGAAAAAAACCCTAAAATAACTTCTACTATTAGATCTGTGACCTTATAATGAACGGTCCATATTTACAATGAAATTACAATATACTTTTACAAGGAAATTTTTCCTTGGGGGGCTTCGCCCCTGAACCCCCGCAAGGGGGCCGCTTTCCCCCGGACCCCATAGGGGTTGTAACCCTCCCCTACACTCCCCCGCATGGATGAGTGTACATTCTTCTGGGGTGTAAATTGTTCATGGGATATAAACACAGCTGAAAACAAAGACCTCTGAATCAGGAAAATAATCAGGCTCCACAAACCAGCAAATCTCAAGCTCGTACTATGAGATTCTGCAGGAGTTGTCACTGCTTATTATATGTCTTCTGACTCCGACAAGATTAGAGATGAGCTGGAATTCGGATTTCTAGGAAATAAAAGAGGATAACCTTATGCTCTCTAGACGAACATATATGAAAAGGGTGTGGGAGAAAGGGAGCAGAGGCACACCCTATGGTTTGATCCAACTACAGAGTTGCACACTTATTCCATCCTCTAGAACTCTCATCAGTTTGTATTCTTCGTAGACCAAGTTCTGGTGAGAGTCCACAGGAACACTAAGGCTACACATGATGTATTCTCTCGAAAGCATAGGATGTGCATGTTCTCCAACATTTGGAATGTGAACAACTGGGCAATGACAAGCAAGCTTGAGAAGACCAACTGGTCTACTGCTCCAGTCGTGTCTTTGTACAGGAAATTCCATGGCCTCAAAAACAAATTGGACAACCATATTGCCTTGTTCTAACAATAATAATGCAAGTGTAAGACACTAGTGGGATAAGCTCGTGGCGTGGACTCTGACGAAGAAAAACAAGGAATATTACATGTGGGTAAACAACAAATATTTGACCTACAATTACTACCATGATCAGTCTCACTACTCCACTAAACCAGTCGAATGCTCGGTGGCTCCCTGGGACTAAACATGATGGTCACACGTTAGGTAGAGAGTTAGTTGTATGGCAAATTCCATCAGGTGAATCTTGTTTCAATGTGTTGATGTTGTGGTTACCATGATGTTGTGTTCTTTGTAAAGTAGACAATAGCTATGTGCTACTACAGTGGTTGTGTACCATTGGCGGAGATAGTGTGTCTCTGGAAAATAGGTGTGTGTTACTAGCAATGGTTGTGTACCACTAGCACCAATTATGTATCACCGGACAATAGTTGTGTACTACTATGGCTTGGCACAATCATGTTCTATTTGATGGCATTATAATAGTTGTGTTCTACTCATTGATTTTCATGGAGACTACTAGATCACTTGGAAGTAGTTGTGTGCTACGAATTGATTACAGTGTAGTCAATGGACTACTAGATGAAAATATCGTGGAAAAATACCTTCCTAGTAGGAGGGGATGCAAACTTCATCCTGACGTGCCGCAAATGGTTAGATGAAGGAATCGAGACATTGGTTTGACGAGGAAACCTAGATATGTCGTGGGGGACATTGCTTCCATGAGGGAACCTTGATGTGTCCTAAAGAAGACATTAGCTTCATAAGGGAACCTCAATATGTCTTAGAAATGTGTTCCATGAGGGAACCATGAGATTTCTAGTATGGACACAATTCATTAGTGTATCTTAAGGTTGGACACTTCAGGATATTTGGGTGTCCAGTATACATTCATGTACCCAAGGAGAAAAGGACCAAGCTAGACCCTTCAAGCAGAAAGGGCACATTTGTGGGGTACAGTGAGTCTTCGAAGGCATACTAGATCTACATCCCTGGTCAAAAACAAATTGAGGTGAGCATAGATGTTACCTTTGAGGAGAAGGTTGTTGGTTGTGGAGCATGATTATCTCCTTGATTTATATGTAGGTATGCTTAGCCCCCTTCTGCCAGGGGTTCTAGAGTTGGCCCTTGAATGAAGGGGGTCTAGGTGAGACCTACCACCCCAGTTGGGGGGCATGGGGGCCAATGGGCCCCCATCTGGGGGCTCGGGGATGGATCCCCCAAGCATAATGTTTTTTGGGAAAATTTCCTTGTAAACTATTGTAATTTCGTAGTCAATTTGGATCATTCATTATAAGGTCACAGATATGACCGTAGAAGTTATGTTCTAGGGTTTTTTTCCCTACAAGGCAACCCTGTTTTATGAGGGAATCATATTATGGTTGTGTATGAGTGTGATTATTGTATTTTGAGGGAGTTTTTTAGGTTGTATCCCTGTATTTTATTGGATAATAAAAAAGAAGGACCTAGCAATTTCTCTGGTGGACGTAGCCCACACTAGGGGAACCACATATATCTCTGTCTCTATTGTATTATGTATATTCTTTGTTTTATTTCCACATTTGTCTTATTTTATTGCTCCGTGATCCTATTTTTATAACAACTAGTATATGAGCGAAAGGTAACTCGTAGGAAAATAAGGTTTCTGGTTCGAGTGGGAGCAATGACGGAAGATGGAAAGTTTAGGGTCAAAAAATTTAACAGACAAAACTACTAATTATGGAAGATGCAAATGAAAGATTATTTATATGAGAAGGATCAATTCCTACTATTGGGTAGAATAGAAAAGAAGCCGATGACCATGGAGGACGAAGAATGGGAGGTTCTTGACAGAAAGGCATTAGGAATGATATGACTGAGCCTACCAGTGTCAGTGGCTTTCAATATGTCAAAATAAAAGACAATGAAGGAGCTGATGGACGCATTGGCTAAACTATATGAAAAACCCTCGACGTCCAATAAGGTACTAATGAAGTGATTATTTAATATGAAGATGTCAGAAGGTGGGTCTATTGTAGATCATTCAAATGAATTTAATATGGTTACTAATCAGCTAAGTTTTTTAAAAGTGGACTTTGATGATGAGGTCAGGGCTCTTCTAATCTTGTGCTCATTGCCAAAAAGCCGAAACAACTTGGTCATGGCTGTAAGTAACTTTTTCTTTAGTTCAAACACTCTGAAATTTGATGATTTTGTTGGTGTTATCCTTATCGAGGAAATGTGACAGAAAATCACAGGTGAGACATCAGGTAATGCCTTGACCATGGAGAATAGGGGAAGACAAAAGGATAGAGGAAAGAGCTCAAGGAACTACAATAATTATAGGAAGGGAAGATCCAAATCCAGACTGGGAAAGATATAGTGTTGGAATTGTGGGAAGAAAGGAAATGTAAAGAAATACTGTAGAGCTCCAAAAAAACAAAAAGATGGACAACGAGAGAAAAATCAGGAAGAAAATGTAACAGGTGATGTGTTACAAGATGATTTGATTCTTTCTATAGATAATATTTATGAGTCTTGGGTAGTAAATTCAGGGGCTTCATTTCATGCCACTCCCAACATGAAACATTTTCTAGATTATGTTCAAGGTGATTTTGAACAGGTTCATTTGGGTGATGATGCACCATGCAAAATTGTTGGAATGGGCAATGTACAAATAAAACAAAAGAATGGAAACCAATGGTTGTTGAAAGAGGTGAGACATGTTCCAAATATGAGAAAAAATATGATTTCAATAGGCCAGTTGGAAAGTGAAGGTTGTATATATACATTTACAGATAATGTGTGGAAGGTCACCAAAGAATCACCGATGATAGAAAAATGAGAGAAGGTAGGTAAATTTTATTTATGTACTGGTAATACTAACTCTTCTATCTATTTAGCTTCTACATGAGTGGATACAACAGTGTGGAATCATAGGCTTGGACTCATGAGTGAGAATGGGATGCATATACTACACAAAAGGAATTTGTTGCCAAATCTTAAAGAAGTTGACTTGGATTTCTGTGAGCACTGTGTTTATGGAAAATAAAAGAGAGTCATATTTCTGAGAGTCGAGAAGGAAAAGAAGAGTGAAAGGTTAGAGCTTGTGCATACAAACGTATGGGGACCAACTTAGGTATAATATCTTGGTGGATCTTGTTATTATGTTACTTTTATTGATAATGCAACTAGAAAAACTTGGGTTTATTGCATTCGACAAAAGTATGATGTTCTTGACACTTTTAAGAAATGTAAAACTTTAGTTGAGAACGAGACAAGAAAAATGTTGAAGTGTCTCAGATTAGATAATGGAGGAGAATACTGCAGCAAGGAGTTCAATGATTACTGTTCATACCATGGGATTTTTAGAGAGAAGACAGTTCTAGGAACACCACAAGAAAATGGTGTGTCAAAAATGATGAACAGGACAATCATGGAACATGCAAGGAGTATGAGATTGCATGTTGGTTATTCGTTACAGTTCTGGGAAGATGTTGTAGATATTGTTATTTACTTAATAAACATAGGACCTTCAAGCTCCTTGGATGGTATCATGGTGGAATTCTAAAGGAGGCATGGACAGGTTAAAAGGTAAACAATTCATTTTTGAAGATTTTCAGTTATGAAGCATTTGTCCACATTGATAAAGAAAATAGAACAAAGATTGAAGCAAAATCCAAGAAGTGTACATTTATTGGATATGATATTAATGATTTTGGTTATCGCTTATGGGATTATGAAAAACAAAAAATCATTAGGAGTAGAGATGTCATATTCAATGAGAAGATCATGTACAAAGATGAGTTGCAGGGAAAGAAATGTGAAAAAGAAAAACCTGAATACATAGTGCTTGATGAGATCAATGAAAAATAAATTCCAAAGGTACGAGAAAATCAAAATGTACAACAACAAGAGCAACATGTACCCAAAAATCCCGCAAGTGTTGTTAGAAGATCTACCAAGTTAAGTAGACCCTATGAAAGTTACTCTCCTTCATTTTATTATTTATTGTTGATTGATTCTGTTGAACCAGAAAGTTATGAAGAGGCAATGCAGGTAGACACTAATAAGAAATGGGAGAAATGCATGAAAGAGGAAATGGATTCCTTGGTAAATAACTAAACTTGGGACTTAGTTCAGTTGCCTGCATGAAAAAGAGCATTGTAGAATAAATGGGTTTACACGTTGAAGGGAGAAGATGGAGGAAAAAAGTTGTACAAGGCTAGATTTGTTATAAAGGGGTTTGCACAGAAGAAAGGTATAGATTTTGATGAAATATTTTATCTTGTTGTTAAAATGACTTCAATTAGGACTATTTTAAGTCTTGTGGTAGTAGAAGATTTGCATCTTGAACAATTAGATGTAACAGTGAATTTTCTCCATGGAGATTTGGAGGAAGAGATTTATATGCAGTAGCCACAGGGGTATGAGGTCAAAGGGAAGGAAAGTTTGGTATGCAGTTTGAAGAAGAGCTTGTATGGACTAAAACAAGCTCCAAGGCAATGGTATTTGAAATTTGACAGGTTTATGGCTGAACAAGGTTATAGTAGATTTCATTATGATCACTATGTTTATTTTAAGAGGCTACAAAGTAGAAGCTATATTATCTTGCTATTGTATATAGATGGCATGCTTGTTGCAGGGTCTAACATGCATGATATACATTTGCTCAAAAGGAAATTAGTTGATTCATTTGCGATGAAGGATTTGGGTGTTGCAAAGAAAATCCTTGGTATAAGAATAACAAGAGACATGGAAAATTGCAAATTGACATTGTCTCAGGATGAGTACATAGAGAAAGTGTTGGAGAGGTTTAGAATGCAGAATGAAAAACTAGTTAGTACACCTTTGGCTAACCATTTAAAATTAACTAAGGAAATGTGTCCCAAGACACATGAGGAGATAAAATAGATGTTTAGGGTTGCTTATTCATCAACAATTGGCAGCTTGATGTATGCGATATTTTGCACAAGACCATATATTTCACATGAAGTGGTAATTGTGAGCAAGTATATGCACAATCCAGGTAAAGAAGATTAGGATGCAGTAAAGTGGATTCTCAGGTATTTGAGAGGCACTGCTACTCATGCATTATTTTTTGGAGCTTCAAACACTATTCTACATGGATATGTTGATTCAAATATGGTAGGTGATAAAGATAGTAGGAGGAGCACCACATAATATGTTTTTACTGTAGGTGGAACATCAGTAAGTTGGATTTCGAAACTAAAAAAGGTTGTTGCACGTTCAACAACAGAAGCAGAGTATGTTATTTCTACATAGGCTAGTAAAGAAATGATTTGGTTACAAAGGTTTATGGAGGAATTGGGAAATAAGAAGGTTGTAATGTGACAATGAGAGTGCCATTCATATTGAAAATAACTCAACCTTCCATTCTACTAATAATCATATACAACTTAGGTACCGTTTCATATGATCCATCTTGGAAGATGGACAATTGAATTTGGAAAAGATACATACTAGCCAAAATCCCATAGACATGTTAACAAAGGGAGTAACCAGGGAGAAAATGAGTTCCTACATAGTTTCAGTTGGTATTAAAGCATGAAGGTGAAGATGAGAAATTTGATACGTCCAAGGTGGAGTATAGTCCAGCAGGTACAACAACAATGGAGTTGTTGTGATCAGTCTCCTAGTGGGATATTGTTGGTTGTGGAGCCTGATTATCTCCTTGATTTATATGTAGGTATTCCTAGCCTCCTTCTTTTGGGGTTTCGAGTGCTGGCCCCTAAAGGAAGGGGGTCCTGGGGGACCTACCCCATTGATTGGGGGGCATGGATAATTAGAATCTGGACCAGGGGTAAAATTTTAGCCCAAAAATCAAAGTGTTCGGAATCACTTCAAAACGAACACGTGTGTAAGCCTCATCCTCATGAACCCAACACACTTTGAATGGGTTCAAACAGACATTGTATGAGTGAAATATTGCGTTCTGTTCGATTTGCCAAACATGCAAAAAATTTGCTCACTGTACAGTCCGTACAGGTGACGTGTCAGTGCTGACGTGTCAATGCTGATTTGGAAAAGATAACATGGCAACATGGGGTTGGAAGGAAACGTGGGAAAATGAGTCTAGGACACGTGGCATATATGTGGCAAATGATATGGTGCCACTTACCCTAGGCGTGGGTTGCCACGTGGCACCTAGTTTTATTTGTTTAAAATTATGGTGGAGTCCATGGGAGTCGAACCCCTGACCTCCACATATGGAAAATGCTTTGGCAAAGGCCACCTAACTGGTGCGCCACACGATGGGTATTAATACACATATGTTCTAAAATTTATTTAAAGTTGGCATGTTCTATAATTTGGGCGTGTCCAGGTTGGGGCTTAGCCCCAGCCCTCGGTTATATGTGCCACCCCCATATGACCTCAACACACGTATTGTGTGGGATTTTTCAAACGGATAACACCATGCACCCACCACCTGGCAAGCCTACAAGCAATACTGCAAACGATGCATATTTGGACGCTGGGACGTGGCCACATGGCCCCCTATGCACCCAACACCTCCGCGATTTGGGGGCTTAGTTCGCTAACTATTCGACAATTTTGCATGTTTCACAGGAATAGCGCGTGTTCTGGGTTTAGGCATGGAAAATTCCCAGAAGCCAGGTTACTCACACAGGAGGTGCAATTTGGCAAACCAGAGACAACAAGCTTGAAGGAGAAAAATGGCAGGAGGCCTAACTTCATTTTTTGGCCAAATGAGGTGCCGAAAAAGCCCAGCTAGGGGTTTTTGGATGTTCATAATCCATTGGCACAGTTTTCAAAGGCATTTGGAGACTTCTATTGTAGGTTTTAGACCATTGAAGTTCCAGGGAGCTTAGGGCCACCATTGATGGAGGTCATGCTCGGATGAGCCCAAGTCTGTTTTCTGTGACTGAATATTCATTTTTGACTAATTGTTATACTATGAACACATTGAGACAGGTTTCAGAGGCATTTGAGGACTTTTACAGGTGTTTTTTCCACAAGGAGTCTCAGGGAAGCTCAAGGGAACATGTAGAAGAGGTCATGCTTGGATGAGCCATGATCCGTTTTCAGAGTTCTAATAGTCATTTTTTGGGTTTTTATGTATTTTGAACTCAATGGTACAGTCAATAAATCCATTGGAGTTGACCAACATATTTTAAAAGAATCTTTGACAAACTAATCCCAGAGAGCCTAGTCCATTGATGGAAGCTCAAGGAGATGTAGCCCAGTTGGGGGTGAACTCCTTTATCACGTTGTCATTGTTGTGAGTTGTTGGTTATTGTTTGATGCACTTTATGTTGCGGTTGTATTCTTTAAAAAACATATTTAACCTTTCATGAACCTCACACATAAAAACCTAAATGATGCATAAACTTGACACATAAAAGCTCTTGCACAACTAAGACATTGAGCAAGGTCCTGAAGTTTATTTTATTGGAGTAGAGGGTGCTTGCATAGCAAAACAAGGCAGATCCCTATTTTCAGATCAGGTGGTATCATAGCATAGTTTTTCTCATGTGATTGCCATTGATAGCTAGAGATTTAGCTGTTGGTATTATTGTGCAAGTTTTGTGTTGAATTTTGATATCTTGCAAGGATGGAGGAAGCTTTGAACAGTAAGAGTTCTCATACATCTTCATTAGCCAGGTTATTTGACAAAGATATGTTGAAGGCATTTGTAACCATGAGAGATATGGTGCAAGAGATTTGGGAAGATGGGAAGGAGAACATTGTCCTTTAAGAGAAGTTGATGGCCATGAAGGAGGAGAAGCACCAGCTTCTTGAAAAGTTGCATGAGATGGAGACTCAACTCCATGAGGCAAAGGAAACCCTTACCAAGTACATGCATGAACATGAGGTATGAAATGCTATTTTTTCTTCAAATTCCTCTCAAGATGAATGCTTTGGTGTTTTTGAAAATCACACTAGAGGAATAGGGTCCAAGTTATTGTTAAAAATGGGCTATGAAGGTAGAGGGTTAGGAAAGCATGCACAAGGCATTGTTGAGCCTATTGTTGTTGAGGAGAGGCCCAAGTATAGGGGTCTTGGATATGAATAGAAAAATGGAGCAAATTCCAAAGTTTAGGAGACAAGGGAATCAGTTCCAAGAATAACTTTTGTTGCAAGTTCAATCCCTCAAGCATGCAAAGTGTGTGTTCAAGATGAATGAAAATGTGTGAAACAAGAGAGTTGTGATAGCCATGGGGACAAGAACATTTTTGTTGGTCTTCAAAGGAGAGCTGGTAACTCTTGAAATTCACCTCCTCAAAAGGTGATAAAGGTGAATGTTCAAGAACTTTTGTTGCAAGTTCAATCCCTCAAGCATGCAAAGTGTGTGTTCAAGATGAATGGAAATGTATGAAACAAGAGAGTTGTGACAACCATGAGGACAATAACATTGTTTTTGGTCTTCAAAGGAGAGATGGTAACTCTTCAAAATCACCTCCTCAAGAAGGCGATAAAGGTGAATGTTCGAGGTATATTTCTGCTTGTAATTCAGTTGCTTTTGATTATGTTAAACATGGTAAATTCTCATGTAAAAATGGGAGAAAAAGTCCATGTACATATTGTGGTTTAGATAACCATCATGTTTCAAGATGTTGGAAAAGATTGACCACATTCAAGAAACTTTCCAAGCAAAGGCAACTTGAAAATAAGATGCACAATATTTGCACTCACTACCAGAAGAGGGGTCATCTCATTGACCAATGTTGGACATTGCATCCAACCACCCATTCATAGCACAAGAAGCAGGTGGATAAAGAGACTAGAAAGAATGGAAGAGGAGATTCCATCATCGATGTAAGTCAAGATGATTCACAAGAAAACGATGTTCAACAAAAAAAGTCACCATTGAATTGGCTTGGTAAGAAATGGTTAGATTTCTTGAACAAGTAAGGCTTGCATTTCTCTGTAGATGCACATTTCAGCCTTATGTATTCATTTCTGTTGAAAGTATGACAAGTTGCAACAGTTTATCATAACTTGTATGATGCAAGATTGCATGTGAATACATTCTATTAGAGGCATTCTTGTTGTTGCACAATTTCGCCAGGAGGATGTAAAATATGGGTATGATACTCACTTATTGCATCCATATAGCTTTTTAGTTTCAGCTCTTATGTATCCATATGTTTTTGGGTTTATGTACTTATGTTTGTACTTGAACGAGAGTTGAAGAGCTATGCACATGCATGTGATTTTGTATGTGTAAACAATGAACTTTGTGATAATTTCATTATGAGTGACTCATGATTGTAACATGGTTGTGTATCATGAATGTTGACTTTTGTAACGTCGATGTGTTTCAAATGAGTCTCGAATTGTGTCGATGTTGTCTTGACAACTATGTTGTGTCGATCATGTTTTTTCAACTTATGTTTAGTCGATGGTGTTTGTTGGCTTGTAAGTCAATATTGAGTACACCAAGATGCAGGAAAACACCATGTACTTTGATGAAGTACAAGATACGACAGTTATTGCTTGAAGAGCAAAAGAGTTGGTTGGTATCATTTTCATTCTTGTATTAAATTTGTTTTCAAGATTGATGGTTTTCTTGGATTGTGACAAGATGTCGCTAGAAAGTATTTTGCAGCCATTGTAGAGCAGATTGTGTTGATGCCAAAGAGTTCACAAGAGGGATTTGATTCTTAGTGGGAAGGTTGATAACTTACCAAGCACAAAGAGAACAGTGGGTCAACAGCAGCCAGAGAATAGTGGTTGAGGGACATAGCCAGTTGCAGTGCAAGGCATGTCAAGGTACCCAGGTGATTGCCAAAAAGACTTTTTCAAGAAGAATCCGTTGATAGAACTTGGAAGCAGAAGAGTATTGAATCTTAGGTAGATAATCATCAACTTTTGTGGGTCCAAAATCCTTTCAGTGGGAAGGTGTGATTAGAATCTGGACCAGGGGTCAAATTTTAGCCCAAAATTCAAAGTGTTTGGAATCGCTTCAAAATGAATAGGTACGTAGGCCTCGTCCTCACGAACCCAACGCACTTCAAACGAACACTGTATGAGTGAGATATCATGTTCTGTTCGATTTGCCAAACAGAGAAAACATTTGCTAACTGTACAATCCGTATAGGTGACGTGTTAGTGCTGACGTGGAAAGTGTTGATTTGGAAAAGTTGACATGGCAATGTGGGGTTGGCAGGACATGTGGGCGAATGAGTCTAGGACACATAGCATATATGTGGAAAATGATATGGTGCCACATGGCCCAGGCATGGGCTGCCATGTGGCACCTAGGTTTGTTTGTTTAAAATTATGGTGGAGTTCATGGGAGTCGAACCCCGAACCTCCACATATGGAAAAATCTTTGGCAAAGGAATCCCAACCGATGCGCCACACAATGGGTCTTAATATACATATGTTCTAAAATTTATTTAAAGTTGGCATGTTGTATAGTTTGGGCACATTTGGGCTGGGGCTTATCCCCAACCCTCAGTTATATGCGCCACCCCCATATGACCTCAATACATGTATTGGATTTTTCAAATGGATAACACCCCACGCCCACCACTTGTCAAGCCTACAAGCAATCTTGCAAACAATGTCTATTTTGACGTTGGGACGTGGCCACATGGCCCCCCATGCGCCCAACACCTCCGCGATTTTGGGGCTTAGTTCGCTAACTGTTCGACAATTTTGCATATTTCACATGAATGGTGTGTGTGTTGGGTTTAGGCATGGGAAACACCCAAAATCTAGGTTACTCACACAGGAGGTGCGATTTGGCAAACCAGAGACAACGAGCTTGAAGGAGAAAAATGGTAGGAGGCCCAACTTCTGCATTTTTTGTCCAAATAAGGTGTCGAAAAAGCCCAACTAGGGGTTTTTGGATGTTCTGAATCCATTGGCATAGTTTTCAAAGGCATTTGGAGACTTCTGTTGTAGGTTTTACACCATTGAAGTTTCAAGGAGCTTAGGGCCACCATTGATGGAGGTCATGCTCGAATGAGCCCAAGTCTGTTTTCTGTGACTTAATATTCATTTTTGACTAATTGTTATGCTTTGAACACATTGGGACATGTTTCAAAGGAATTTAAGGACTTTTATAGGTGTTTTTGCCACAAGGAATCTCAAGGAAGCTCAAGGCCACATGTAGAAGAGGTCATGCCCAGATGAGCCATGGTTCGTTTTTAGAGTTCTAATAGTCATTTTTGGGGTTTTTATGTATTTTGAACCTAATGGTACAGTCAATAAATCAATTGGAGTTGAGAAGAATATTGTAAAAGAATCTTTGACAAACTAATCCTAGAGAGCCTAGTCCATTGATGGAGGCTCAAGGAGATGTAGCTCAGTTGGGGGTGAACTCCTTTATCATGTTGTTATTGTTGTGAGTTGTTGGTTATTGTTTGATGCACTTTATGTTGTTGTTGTATTATTTAAACAACATATTTAACCTTTCAAGAACCTCACACATAAACACCTAAAAGATGCATAAACTTGACACATAAAACCTCTTGCACAACTAAGACATTGAGCAAAGTCCTGAATTTTATTTTAATGTAGTAGTGGGTGCTTGCATAGAAAAACAAGTCATCCCCCTATTTTCAGATCAATGGAGGCTAGAGGGCCCTTGAGCGAAATATTTTTTTGGAAAAGTTCCTTGTAAAATATTGTAATTTCGTAGTCAATCTGCACTGTTGACTATAAGGTTTCATATTTGACGGTAAAAGTTATGTTAGGGTTTTTTTTTACTAGGAGGCAACCCTCTTTTATGAGGTAGTTGTATTATGATTGTGTATGAGTGTGGTTATTGTATTATGAGAGAGGAGACTGTGAGATTAAGAACATGAAGTTACAACGAGTGTGTTGTAGGTTGTATTCCTTCATTTTTCTGAATAATAAAAAGGAAGGACCTAACATTTTCTCTAGTATATCTGTGTCTCTATTGTATTGTGTATCTTATGTGTTTATTTCCGCATTTGTCTTATTTTATTTCTCTGTGATCCCATTCTCTAATAGAGGTAGCCTTCATTAGATCTAGACGATCTCACATGGAGATTGATAGTGAGAGACATGAAGAGATGGTTCCTTCTCCCCCTAACCCTCCAATAGTTCAGAGGGAGACAGTTGAGCCTATTGATCTCGTTGATCCTGTAGCTCCAGTTGGTGTTCCCAGAGATATTGTAGTAGGTTGGAAGAGACTTGCATGGATTCGTCAGACTTTGTAGGAGGAAAAAGGACATGCAGCTCCTCGTGGTACCTTCTGAGAGAGAAAGAGACCTGAGAGATATTCGTGCTATGCCACAACTATGAGCCATATCATTTATTATGAGTCTTCATGTTATGAGGAGGCATCTAGTTAGTTTGTATGAATAGATTCCTTGATGGAGGAGTATCAGTTCATCATGAAGAATGATGTGTGGGATATTGTTTTGAGATTTGAGCAGAAGTCTATAGTTACTTCCAAGTGGATATATAAGATCAAACACACAACTGATGGGAGCATCGAGAAGCACTGTTGTGCTACTTATATGTGTAATATAATGCACTCGTTAGTTATCAATATGGGATTCATAATCAACATAGTTACAAGACACCACTACGGAAGGTAATTCTAATTTCATGAGTATAGAACTATTCTAGATTATGCATGCTGGAAACAAAACAAACTAGAAAATCAAAACAAACTAGCAAATCAAAACACACTTTGGTTGTCTTTCACAGAGAGGCTATCTACTCCATTATGGCACATGCAAGTATGATATGGAGTTCTTTTGATATATAAAATTTGTTATCTGACCCATAAAACTAATTATGCAATCACACTTCTGAAATGGAAATCACACATCAATCATCAAGACATAGCATGGGTAGTTCAATAGTGAATATACTAAGTATGTTGTGGTTCACAATGTGTTGTTGTGAACTTCACTAGTTCTCCTTCAAATATGCCTGACTACTGTTGTCAACATTTATGTCCATGAAACAAAATCAAATTCATAAAAACAGAAACAGACCATATGCAAAAAAAAATATCTCTAAGCAATCAAAACCTAAACTGAACTATATTGCTATCATCTGAAAAGATCAAAGCTTCAACTAGTCTAACATTTATATTATTGAAATCAACTGCTAACACTAATCTATAACGATGCTGACCTTTGTTGGGCGTTGGGCCCTTACCTCTTCAACAAGTCAACGATTGGAGTCTACAGTAAGCTTTCATTCAATCCACACATTCCTCTTACTCAAATTTCAAAACATAGAATTAAACTATGCTAACAAATCAACTCACATTCATTCATAAATGATCAAGACCTGGAAATAAATGACATCCTTCTATTAAAATTCAACTCAAAATCTATTCTGTAATATGTAACACTACTTCACATACTGTGTTATGCTAACTCTCTACTACCTCCACCATCCTTGCCATGACTATTTAAATAGTCTTAGTCGTGAAACATAAGGAGGTGAAATCTTTAGCAGATCAGTCAATTGTCAAATTTATATATTCGGTTACATATTTTAAGTATGAGGATGAAGCAATAAACAAACTAGCTTAACATAACGTTGCTAGAGATTTGATGATTCAACAAACATCCAACAATTATCTTGGGCATGATCTGGAGCTAAACTTGGTATATTCTGCTTCCTGTATTGGTACCAGATCGTGACAGGTGAGATTCGGTAAATGGTACCGGATCTGAATAGTATGCAAGTGGTTGGTACTGGACTAGAATAGTCTGCGGCCGTTGGTACCAGATCGCGACAGTGGATGGTTCGGTACCAGATCTGAATGGAAGGTGCGCTTGGTACCAGATTCATACAGTGGCAATCTGGCACATAAGTACCGGATGGCTGAGCTGATACAAAAATGTTGGACTCATCTAGAGGTTAAAGGTTATACATGGCAATTTAAAACATTAGTACATGAAACATTTAGTTTCCTAGCTCAATAAACCACAAAATGTATGAATTCAATTATACTTTACCTTATGACCTCATCAATGGCTAATGGTAGTGTTCTTTGTCATTTATCCAAGCTTAGGTAAGCCAAAAAGGTATAGATGAGGAGTATAATAGGGTAGTGGGGATGTCAATTTAGAGGCTCAACAAGCACAAAGTGAGATTTGTTGCTAGAGGATTCTCTCAAGTGGAGGGAATAGATTATGAAGAGACATTTTATCCTGTTTCTAGATAGACTTCTATCCAGATGATTATTTCCCTTGCAATATCCATGGGTTGGAGACTACATTAGATGGATGTGAAGAAAACCTTTCTCAATGGATATATTGATGAAGAAGTATACATCGAGCAACCAAATGGTTTCGTGATACATGAGGAGTCTCATGTGTGCAGGTTGAAGAAGGACATGTATGGACTCAAGTAAGCACCCAGGGCTTGGTATGCAAGGATTAATGGACACTTGACAAGTTTGGACTTCAACAAAACTGTTGTTGATCCCAACTTGTACTAAAAGACTATTAATGCTGAGTCCCTGATTTTGGTCCTCTGCGTTGATGATTTATTCCTCACCATTACAGAGAGCCTTATTTTTGAATGCAAGTATGCGTTGGCCTCTTAATTTGAGATGAAGGACCTTGGTATGATGAACTACTTCTTGGGGCTAGAGGTGTGGAAGATAACTGATGAGATCTTCCCAAGTCATAGGAAGTACACAGTTGAGGTATTGAAGAAGTTTGGGATGCTGAACTTTAAGCCCACGACTACACTAATAGTGACGAATCTGAAGAAACTAAGTGTGTCTTCTTCCGATTCGAACAAGATTGATCCGAACCTGTATAGACAACTGATTGGATCATTTATGTATATGGTTAACACTAGACCATATATTTGTTATGTAGTGAGTGCACTTAGCCAGTTTATGATTCAGTCGAGACAAACACACTAGATTGTTGTGAAGCATGTGTTGAGATACATGGGAGGTGCAATTAGACATGGTCTGAGATATACTTCCAGTATTGAAATGATATTGTAGTTATATACTCACTCTGATTGGGAATGGTGCATAGTGGACAAGAAGAACACCTTCGGGTGTTGCTTCACTTTGGGATCTGCCATGGTTTCCCGGTGTAGCAGGAAACATACATTTGTGGCTTTGAGCACTGTATAAGCATAGTACATTGCATTGAGTGTGGTAGTCTGTGAAGTAGTGTGGCTTCACAAGATCCTTGCATATTTATTTGTACATGTGCTGGATTCCATCATTATTCATTGTGATAACTATAGTTGTGTGAATCTCTTAGAGAATCCAATGTTTCATGACAAATCAAAATACATTGAGATCAAGAACCATTACATTAGAAACATGGTGCAGAGGAAGGAAGTACTGGTGCAGTACCTTCCTACATATGAGAAAGTTGTCGATGTTCTTACCAAACCCCTTACTAGGATGAAGTTTGAGTACTTCCGTGACAGAATTGGCGTGGTAGAGAATTCCTCCTTCGCTGAGAGGGAGTGTTGATGTTTGTAGCTTACTGAGATATTATCCAGATCGTACTCCTGCATGATTGACTTGAGTTGATCTGTGAGGACACTTATCTAAGAGGGATAAGTGCTTTCGGGATTATATCCCAATGTCCCTTGTGGATAGAACATGAGGACACATCAAGGAAGTTGACCTTAATGTCACAGACTATGGGGAGTTGGCCCTAGTGTTTCTAGAGGGACTAGCCTCTAAAAGTCTAGATCTTACTCCTCTGTGACTGAGTTGAGTTTATATGTGAGGACACTTATTCGAGAGGGATAAGTGGGTTTGGGATTATAACCCAACATCCCTTGTGGAGAGCACATGAGGAAACATCAAGGGAGTTGACCTTGATGTCACACACTATCGGGAGTTGACCTTTGTGTTTCTAGAGGGAGTAGCCTCTAGAAGTCCACATAGGAGTTCCATGTGTGACAAACATTTTTCTACAATGCCCCTATGTTGGTGCATGCCATTTTGGGGAACAACACAACAATCAAGGAAGATAGTAAGAAAAGGGACCAGAAAAGAAGTGTGTTCCAAATAATAAGGAAAAGCAGCGAGAGGAAGGAAAATAGTCAAAGGAAGGAATGAGAAAGCGGATCAAATGCACGCACAAGAAGTTTGAATGTGGACAAACCTAATCCACTAAGGTTTAGGGTTTTTGTCATGATTGTAACGAGTTTTAACCTATTTTTGTAGTATAAATATGTATTGTAAGATGTGAGGAGAGAGGGTTGTGAGTTTTTCTAACAAGAGTTTAGAGTGACTAGTTAGTTTTGTTATGAAATTTGTTGAGAGATGTGGATCTAATCTGTGAGTTTGTTTTGGAGAGAAAGATATGAATTGTAACTAAGGGTAAGGTTGCAAGATGTGGATCTTGGTGCGATCTTGTCAACCTCACTATTATGATTATTTTGTATTAAGATGTAATGTGCGCAACACAATAACTTGATGAAGAATTATAAAGAAGTGAAGAGTACCAAATCTTTGTGGACGTAGCCCAGGGGGGGTGAACCATGAAAAAACCTTGTGTCACTATGTGGAATGTTTCTTTTATGTTTTGTAATGGTTTATGATGAATGAATGAATCTGTTAGTGGTAAAATACAATGCACACTAGAACAATTATGATATTGACTACATAATGAACTAAAATGAATGTGAATGGTTAGAAAATGGTAGATCTAAATGTAATGATGTGTTAGAATAATGGATCTGGTATATGTTGAAGTAAAAATAATGTCTTACATCCCTAAAAAAGCATCCCTTCCAAGGATACAAACATCTGGGTCCTGCAATCACCCATAAAGCCATCTTGGGCGAGACTTCATTGTGCACTCTGTGCGCAGTGTTGTCTTCTGGTCTCCAGAATGGCCGATGGTTTGTAGGGTTTTGCTGGAAACCTAAAGTAGAACCTGGGTCAGCCCAAACATCCAAAAAATGGTTATGTTTCTGGTTGGAACTCAGAAGGACAGATTGGAGGGGATTTAATGAGAAGGACAACGAAGAGAATGCAATAGTATAAGGGGATGTTCAGGCCATGAAATCCAACTAAGCAAGAGATTGAAATATGGTTAGAGACAAAAGAGCTTGATTTCACACAGAAGGACAATAGAAACCCTAAGTATATTGTTCCCTAGTATTTGGACATGTATGTTTTTACTGATCTTCATGAGGCATTTTTCTGTTATTTTCCATAACTGTTGTAGGAGTGGATACTGAGATTGAAGGATAATCATACAAATAATCGGATAAGACCAGTATATTGGACTATTGAGAATATTGCGCGGATACAGAAAGTCAATAATAAATTCACACACATAGTGGATTTCTGGTTAGACAATATTGTTGCAGGATTTATTACTAAGTTTGTAGTCGATATTGAAAAGTCTTACACTGTTGCAAAACAAGAGGTTTTGAAGGGATCGAGAGGAAGATAGATTCGATCACTTTACATGTCGATCAAAATTTTATTGCATGATAAAGGAGTGATGACAATGGAGTCAGATAGCTAAATCACTTTGTGTGCATGGGGAGATTGGGGGAAGCACTAATAAAGATTTGA
>ML822263.1:72538-85246 GCA_009831015.1 Picea engelmannii | reverse complement strand
TTGCACCAGGGTGTAAGTCCGTTAAGCAGGTCGTCAACGTAACTTTTCCACCCGCTCTATCTCAGCCCCTTCTTACTTTGTTCCCGTGACGTTGGATTTCATCACCAACTAGTGCGTTCATTGTGAGAAGGTTTTGTTTGTTTTCTTGCTTCCTAGATTTTTAGTGTGTGTTGTTTGTTTTCCCTAGCAGACTCTAGATTGGATTTTTGTTTTTCATGGCGTCAATTTCCGAAATGACCAATGAAGGAACCTCTACTCTAGGGGACCCTTTTGTTTTTCCTTCTTACGGGAACATTGGTCCTCCTCACATCTCTACTTTGAGCCTTCCAGGTCTCACAATTGGATTACCAGTGTGGTTGTTTTCCACTTAGGTAATCTCGAATGCAGCAAGTGCTTCGGTCGTAAGCACTTCCCCCTAAGAGCATCAACCTCATGTTGATCCTTCACCTTCTTCACCAGTAAGGTCTTCTTCACCTTCTTCACTTGCAAGGTCGCCTTTCGTTTCATCTTCTTTGTCAAGTGAAAGTTTTGCAGCTAGTAACTCAGTGGATAAGAAGAAGAAGAAAAGAAAGATTAAGAAGAAGAAAGATAAGCAAGGGGCAAAACAACCAACCACTGTCAAACATGTTGGAAAACAACCAGTTACTATTAATTGTGCTGGGAGTGTTGATGATGTCAAGATCACCCAAACAACCCGTAAGCCCAAGTACCCTTGCAGGCTTTGTAAGGGTATCCATCTTCTTAAGGATTGCCCTGGTCTATCCAAGGTTATAGAAGCATGGTCTACACATCCTCGCCAACCCATGTCATTAGAATTTGAACAACATGCTGAAAACCCCCCGTCAACCAGTCATGATACAGTTGGGAAGAAGAAAAGTAAAGTCAAGTTCCCATGCATGTTATGTAAAGAGAGTCATCTCACACACCTTTTCCCTTGTATGGATGAAGCTTCGAAATTACTAGAAGACATGACTGTTTCATAGCCTCCACTTCCAGCTGCTTATTACAAGCTTTCTCTCAACCCACCTATAGTTGATGGAATGATCAATCTGGTTCCCCTGTCAGTCAGTCCGGGTGATCAAGTGGTCAATCTGGTCACATCTTTGGATGAACCAGTAGACCAAGTGGTTGATTCGATCCCATCCTCGGTCAACCCCATTCTCCCCTTGGAGAATGAAACCCAAGTGGTCAATCTGATCTCTCCATCGGTCGATCCTACTCTCCCTCTGGAGAGTAAAACTGATACTGCCCACATTTTTCTTGTTGATACAGACTCTGTCGTGTTGAGGGGTATTCCTCCTTCTCCCATGGAACCCCCTCCAAGAAATGAGGCCATCCATTTTGATTGGGGTGTGCTAACTGGACCTCGCCTTCCCTCTTACATTCCTTTCCAGATTACAGTACAGGTTTATGGTCTAGATGTTCCTCAGACACTGATAGATGAAGGTTCATCTGTTAGTATTTTGTCCTCTTTTGCTTGGCAAGATTTGGGTTGTCCTCCACTTGTGCCAGTTACGTAGAATCTGTTAGCTTTTAACAGAAGAACTAGTCAACCTTTAGGGACCCTTCCTCAGTTTCATGTAGCTTTGGGAGGGAAAACTGTCTTCATTGATGTCATGGTAGTCCAAGCCCCCTTGGATTTTTCTTTACTCCTTGGGCGAGATTATGTCTATGCCATGAAAGCTATTGTCTCTACTCTTTTTCGTGTGATATCTTTCCCTCACGATGGATGAGTTGTGACTGTTGATCAACTTTAATTCATTGACCCCGCCTAGATTGCCTCCCTGAATGGTTCTTGTATGCAGACAATATCGCCCCCGCCACAGGTCAATTATGTGGCATTGTCGCCCATGGCTTCAACTTCTGATGATTTAGATCCAGTAGTTGACATGGTGATCTCTTCGATAGGGTTGTTAGATCCTGATCTCTTAACTCCTGTCGCAACCCTCAACATGGTGTCCTTCCAGAGTATGTTTCTTCCTTCTAGTGAAGACCTCTTGGAAGCCATGATCGAGTTTTGTCCATTGACATAGTGTCATTCCGGAGCATTGTTTTCTTGGGATCCATGATCCAAAAGAGAGACTTTTGAGGATAGTTTTTGCATCTCTGCGACAACCTCGTTAAAAAATGAAACAGAGGTTTCGAGGATAGTTTTTGCGTCTATGAGGAAACCTTGTTAAAAAATGAAAGAGAGGTATTTGAGCATGGTTTTTTTATTTCAAGCTCGTTAAAAAATGAAACCACTTCTGAGGATAGTTTTTCATCTTCGTGGCAACCTCGTTAAAAAATGAAATAGAGGTTACGAGCATAGTTCATGTTTCTATGTCAAGCTCGTTAAAAAATGAAATAGTTTTCCCCCTCTCTATTTGAGTCAAGTCCTTCATCTAGTATTTGAAGCTTCATTTCATTCTCCTTTGCAGATGGATGAAATGAAGCTTGGGGGGCATTTTCCTCAGCCTTTGGACTTCATGCTGAAACTGAGCTGCTAGTTTCTTAAGCTGGGGGCTAAGTACCAACCATGCGTCGAGAAGTTGCAAGCATAGTTTCCTCTGGTTGAAGCTTGCGTAAAAATGAAACCAGGTCCAAGCATAGTTTTGTTTAGTTTTTAAGCTTGTGTAAAAATTAAAATCTATCCCAAGAATAGTTTTGTTTTGTTTTAAAGCTTGCATAAAAATGAAAACAATCTTGAGCATCGTTTTTGTTCGTTCTTGCGCTCATAAATACATGAGAACGTGATCGAGCATAATTTTATCACTTTTTTGGGCTCAGAAGGTTATACGAAAAAGGAACCCCCTCTGGAGTCCTCTTTAAGCTATTTTCAGACTCTCTAAACATGAAAAGATCACCGAGCGACCTTGGTATTTTCACGCTCGATAAAGTATTTGAAGTAAGCGTCTGGTGAGCGATAATTTATCTCTTTTTCAGTCTCGTCCATACTATTTTACGAAAAAGGAACTGAGAGAGTTCTCTTTTAAGTGTTTTTCCAAACTCTATAATCTTGAAAAACCTTCGAGTTTTCTATCTCTGGACTCGTTAAAGAAACATTGACAGACCCGTGATGGGACTGAACCACTCCTTCTTAGGGTTCATTAAATATACTTCGAGGGACTCGTTCGAAGGATGAGATTATATCAACAAGCATATGTTATCCTCCTCAAGCTTGCGTAAAAATAAAGAGGTACTTTCCAGAAATGGTGGGGGAAAAATTGGGAAAGAAATGTATCTAAACCTGTATTTTGTGGAAGAGTCGTTTTTGAACATGACACCCTTTCACTCGCCTTGTGTCTAGGTTGGAAAATCTACTTGTCTCTTGATCATACTCCTATAAGATTACAATTTGGTCTGTGATCCTTGTTGTTGAGTCAATATGTCTAAGACAGTTGTCGTGTCGTCAATATGTTCAAAAAGATGTTCAACCCGAAAAGCCTTCTATTGTGTCGGCCATTTCTGCAGTATTAAAGCCTTCTATTGCATCGTCCATCCCTGAGTCAGTCTCGAATCACTTGTTACTCTGATCTACATCAAATCTTGTTACTTGTTTCGTGTCATTGATGTGGGATACATTAAGGCCCTCCTGTGACGAGTCTTTTCCTGTCGACTTCAACTCATTATCTAGGAATTAGACTTAGAAACTAATTGGTACCTTGGAACTTGCATGCCTCAATGGCAGGTTTCCTCACTTTTGATAGTGGGTTTTCATTATCGACCCCTGATCGAGAGATTCCGTCGAGTGTTCGACCTCAGATCATTGATTCACATTCATTGGATTGTACTAGTGTACCTTGGGAGTCATTGACATTAATGGTGATTTCCCTCGCACTTGTTAACGGTATACACTAATGACCGGTAATCAAGTGGTTTCTACCATGTTCGACCTCAACACATGTATTCACATGGTTAGATTCGTACTATAGAGTGGTGGAGATGAAGACCCTGGATATTTTCTGACAGATCCAGGTTGCGTTGGAGTATATTCAGTGTATTGTTGCATAGATCCACATTGTATGTATGGTGGCTATGTTCAAATTTGAGTTTTTAACACATATATCCACAGTGTATTTTTGGTGGCTATGTTTAGATTTGAGTCATATCGACATGGATCCACAGTGTATGTTTCATGGCCATGACCTGTCTTACTTGACATGGATCTTCGCATGTCGGAATTTATTCTTTGAGTCATTTGTATGATGAGTATGGGAATGCCTACCTCAGTGATGATATATTATTATACTGTATTTCCTTGTTTGTTGGCAGGTTTCCGACCGACTATTCCTTGTTCCCTACACACACTCAACAAAGTATTTCAGCTATCACTCTGTTCTAACTTCATACTTTGGGGGGCTCTCTGTTACACATTATTTTTGTCATCCCTATGATCGTTAATGATGTAAACCTATCTGTTGCCTTTAGAGGGGTCAGTGGCCTGAGTTCCTAAAGAGAGAAGGGATAAGAACTTTTCCTGAGAAAAGAAGTTGCATTTTCCTATGTAAAAAACTTATAAAAAAGGAAGTTTGCAGGTTGCTATATAGGCAGGGTGCGAGAATGACCCATTCTCGCAGGTTTCACTATAGCTAGGGTGCGATATGATCACAGGTTGCTCTATAGCTAGGGTGCAAGAATGCCTGCACGTAGGAAAAATGAGTGTTTTCTCGAATCTTCTAGAAGGAGAAACTTCCATGGTGAGGTGGCATCCGAATGGTTTGGATATTACTCGCTTTCATGATTTAGTGGGATCATCCTAACCTCCTCACCTTATCCTCTTCAACTTATAAAAGGAGAGGAGTTCTCATTGAGAAAGTTAGCTTGGGTTAGCTTTGTTGGTTCTTGAGCTTGTTAGCTTTGGTTGCCTTGGAATTATTAGCTTGGTTGGAGTGGTTTTGAGATTTGCTTTGTCAAGATAGCTTGTGAATATTATCAGATCTATGCTCTCAGAATTGTTGGAGTGGAAGTGTGTGGGGAATGAAGGACAGTTGGAAGGGACCTTACGACATCAAGGCCATGGTTGTAATCTCTCTTTCACATTTAATATGATACAATACTATGATTCTTTCCCATAAAGCTAATTCCACTTTATTGTATAACTCCTTGATCATATACATAGATTGAATGTTGAATAGATTGTGCTTTCCTTACTTTGGTTGGTTTGTGTTGTCTTGGTCTTGGCTACACGAGAGCACTGGAGCGAAACGGGAGCAACAAAGACCATAGGAAGTGACAATAAGGTATGTTCTTTGTTCTTGCCTCCTATTTAATTCAATGGTCAAAATCTAGAGAAAGAGTCATGTTCTGTCTTGCTTTGTTCTAGATCCAGATGGATCTAGGGAGATCAGTTTGTGTCCGCACTTACGGATTTATCCAATAACAATGAGAGAAAAACTAGTGGTCAAGGGTCTGGTGCAGAAGAAGTCTCTCCATTCTAGATCAGATTTAGTGTGGAATCCACAACCCCATGTGTGACTAAGATATATGAAGAGAGAGAAGCATTTAGACAACCACCAATCAATAGCAGAAGGATTTTAGTAGGATGAGGTTCTAGTGGAAATTCAAGTGGAAGTACAAATTCAACTAGAAGTAATTACTTATCTACACCGCGCGAAGGCAGTACAACAAATTTTAAAATGGAAAGATAGGATCCAACTATTTGGTTACTAGATTTTCATGGAGATGGGTCAGAGCACCCAAAGAAGAATTTATTTATTTGTGAGAAGATTTGGGCAGCTAAACAAATCACGGATGAAGATACAAAAGTAGCGCAACTTGCAATTATATTAAGAGATCGTGCACTTTACTGGTACATAGGTCTCATAGTAAACAACCCACAAGGATCACCTACAAACATCGCAGACATGAAGAAGCCATTAGTCAATGAATTCCAATGACCAAGTTAAGAGAATCAATACATGAATGAGACGATAAAAATCAAACATAAGCCAGGACAGTCGGTTTGGGAAATAGACAAGAAGTTCAAACGATTGAAAGGTAAGTTAAAATACCCCATCATAGATATGCAACATAGACACATGTTCATTAGTTCATTATTGTCACATCTTAAATATCCATTGAGACAAAAAATGTTCCAAACTCAGGCTGAGGCTTTACAAGTAGCCTTGCAATTGGAAGAAAATAAGTATAAACATACAGATCTAGTTGTAGAATAGCTCACAACAAATCTCAAGAATCTGACATTTCAATTGAATCAGAACAAAGGAAAGGAAAAGAGGGATGTTGTCTGGCATACTTTATGAAGAACAGAAGGACATCATAAGAATGAGTGTCCAAAATTTGTGCAGTACTTGGGAGCAAGATTGTCGAATCCCTTGTTGGAGTTACTTCACACACACCTAGGATTTCTTTTTCCTAAGGTTTTTATTTTTTTATTAGTCATAATTAGTCATTATCCAGTCTCCTATATTTTAGGAGAGAATATCCCACCTGGAGAATATTCTCTTTCAGTTCACACTTCAATTTGACTAGTTGAGTTTAGATGTTGCATTGGGATCATCACCATGCAACATTGGGATCATCACCATGCTAATTCGAACTTGCCTTGGTATCATCACCAGAGTGGCACATTAGCCTTGATTCCTTGAGTTAACTCCTCACTACTTTCTGTTTAGTCAGTTAACTGAAGACTAGTTGACTAGTTAACTCAACTAGGTGGCAGTTCACTCCCGTAACTGCCTGAGAGACTAGAATAGGTGGTTGTTCACTCCCGTAACTGCTGGTGTGTGTCCAGATCACTCTAGACCACCACTATGGTGACTTGGTTCACCTCAAGTCGAACTCATTGAGTTATACATAGTATATCATGTGTAAATTATTCATTATTCACAACGGTTAATGAGAATTCTTTCCATTCTTTCTCTCCTTCTTCTTCTTTTTCCAATTCTCTCTGCAAATGTGTGTATCATTGTTTAGCTAGATATATTATGTGCAGGTCAACACATTTACATGGTATTAGAGCGGACGGACTGCTAAGAAAAAGCTACACCAAAATGTTTTGCAGGTACAAAAGATTGAAGACAGCGGAAAGATGGAATTCCAAAAAGAATTCATTCTTACTCCTTACAACTATTTTGCATGGAAGGAGAAAATAGCCATACATATCCGATATAGAGGGTTGTATATATTAACCATGAATATATATACAAAGCCGTCATCAGCCATAGAAAAATCCAAGTACTTAAATCGCATGGATGAGGCACTCGGAACAATTTGTAGTCTTATTTCTCTCGATCTCCTTTTTCATATATCTTCCTGTAAGACTACCAATGAAGCCTGAACCATATTGGAAGGGATCTTTGGAAAATAGGATGAGATGAGGGGACACATGATGGAGGTGGAGCTGCTCACATTGGATCCAAAAAGCTTCGAGAATATCCAAGATTTCTTTACAAAATTCAAGGATTTACTGTCGCAACTCAAAGCTTGCAGGGTTGATAAATCGAAGGAGGAAAAAAAAATGGTTCTCACCATTCTCTCCAAGCTTGGTATTAAATTCTCAGTATTCGTATCTACATTCCATGTTGTCAGATTCGCCTCTAGACCCACCTGGAAGATGCCTTCTCTTGAGGACTTTATCGAATCTCTGATATAAGAGCAAACCAAGCTCATCAACATGGGCACAATCAAAGGCCGAAGGGTGCATGCACTCACTGTGCATGATGGCAGCCACAGATATCAGAAATATAAAGATAAAGATAAGCGTAAATCTCATGCACATACGAAGAAGGAAGGGTACACAAAACCCTTCACCAATGCCTCCGGATCCAAAGGAGAAAAGGGAAGAAAAGGAGAGAAATGCACATACTGTCACAAATGATTCCATTCGCAATCCTCATGCATGCAACAAAAAAATAGATCTGATGTCTCAGATACTTCAGCAAAACAACCTTGGAGATCGCATCCCCGAGGGTGATAAGAAGAAGAATCCAGAAGATCTGAATTCCAAGAAAGACAATTCCATCCATGCCTTGATTGCAATCAACTCCTCTCCTGATGCTTGGATCATAGATTCAGGAGCATCACATCACATGGATGCCTTAGAAGTAGTATATTCTTCTTTGTATTCATGCAAAGGTCCTCCTATTCTTATGGGGGACAACTCTTCTGTCGAATTCACCGACAAAGGAAGGATTGAACTCACCAACGAAAGCTTCGAGAACGTGATGCATGTTCCCAAGCTTTCTGTCAACCTTCTCTCCGTGTATCAGATGAACAATTTCGGCACCAGAAAGAAAGTCATATTCACACCAAATGTCGTGGACATCTATGACATGAAAACCAACTCCAGGGTTGCTACCAATGAGGTAAATCATCAGTCTAGATTGTATACATTTTTTGAACTCATTGAACCTGATTTTGCTTTACTTCTTACTCATGTTGATGAAAGTAGTAGGATATGGCACAAAAGCTTTGGACATTTGAATTTCAGATACATGCAACAACTTAGCAATCATAGATTAGTTGATGGTCTACCAAACATCCATTTCTCCAAGGGATTATGTGAGGGATGTGTTCTCGAAAAACACCCTCAAGAGAAATTCGATAAAGGAAAGTCTCAGGGAGCTTCTGCACCTTTAGATCTGATCCACAGTGACCTTATGGGTCCTTTTCCACATCCATCCATCAACAAAGCAAGGTTTGTTCTCATTTTTGTTGATGATTTATCATGTTTTACTTGGATCTACTTTCTCAGGCGAAAATTCGAGGTCTTTCAACACCTCAAAGATTTCAAAGCTTTGGTTAAGACACAGTCCGGAAAGAAGATCAAAGTCCTCCAAACTGATAACGGGGGAGAGTATGTGAATAATGAGATCCAAAATCTTTTCCATGAGGCAGGGATTCAGTTGTAGCATACAGTTCCCTACACTCCATAGCAAAATGGAGTTGCTGAGTGGAAAAATAGATCTCTAAAGGAGATGGCATCTTGCATGTTGCATGCAAAGTCACTACCATGGAGGCTATGGACCGAAGCAATTAACTGTGCAACATACATCCAAAACAGATCTCCTCATATATCTGTCAAGGATAAGACCCCCTACGAGGCTTGGAGCGGCCTCAAACCAGAAGTGACCCACTTTTGCATTTTTGGTTCTCGTGCATGGGCCCGCATTCCTTCTGAAAAGAGGAAGGCACTTGATCCATAGAGCACTGAGTGAATTTTTGTTGGATACCCTGACAGTGTGAAGGGATATCATCTTATTGATATTTCCTTGGACTTGCTCATCATTGAGCGTAGTGTCCAATTCGAGGAAAGTGTCTTGCATGTACCTTATCACTCGCATGCAGACACCTTTACTCTTACACCTGTCCAAGATGATGAGCATGCACATTCTAACTCTTATTCAGATGAGAGTTTTGATTTAGAGGACTCAGAGGATTTAGATTCAGATTTAGAGTCAGTACAATCATATGCAGAGTCAGAGCATCCAGGTGTAGTTACAGAGACAGAGAAGAGGCCCAAGTGGGCACAGACTACTCTTCAGGATGCAGGGGATCTCGTAGGTGATCCAGCCGATACTAGGAGGACTCGATCTGATTTCGATGAGCCTCCTATTTCACTCACTGCCACTGAACCATTGCCTTCCAGGCATATTTTCTTGGTTCAGTCTTCAGATCCACAGTCTTATGGCGAGGCTACTGGAAATCCCTTTTGGGAATCCGCCATGCAGGAGGAGTACAACTCCCTCCTCGAGAACTAGACTTGGGATCTGGTTTCCCTTCCTTTTGGGAGGAAACTTGTTAGATGCAGATGGGTCTACAGGACCAAGAGCACAATGGATGGACAAATCAACAGATACAAAGCCAGGCTTGTCGCCAAATTCTTTCAACAGGTTCATGATATTGACTATGATGAGACCTTCGCTCCAGTAGCGAAGATGGATTCCATACGATTGGAACTTTCCATTGCAACAACCAAGGGATGGGAAGTCCATCAGATGGACGTGAAGAATGCATTTATTCACAGTGATCTTTTTGAGGAGATCTACATGGAGAAACCCCATGGATTTATGCAGGACTCATCTTTGGTTTGTCGACTGAAGAAGTCACTTTATGGCCTCAAGCAGGCTTCGAGGGCATGGTATGCCAAGATGGACTCCTACATGTTTTCACAAAACTTTGTACATTGTAAATCAGACCCGAATGTATACATGTTCAGGATGGATGATTCACTTCTACTTTTAGTTCTGTATGTCGATGATATGTTGATCACCGGTTGCTCGACTTTAGTGATTGCTGCAGTCAAGAGGATTCTTCATGACAGGTTTTTGATGATGGACATGGGTCCGCTACAATTCTTCCTTGGACTTGAGATCAGTCAAGATGCATCAGGCATCAAACTGCCTCAAGCCAAGTATGCACGAGATCTCCTTGAGATATTTCACATGACAGACTACAAGTCTACTTCGACTCCTTTCCTATCAGGAGTCAAACTTGAGGATGGCGGGGAGACTCCACTGGTTGACAACACACTGTACAGACAGCTAGTGGGGAGCTTGTTATATTTTACACACTCTAGACCAGACCTCTCATATGCAGTTGGCACAGTTTCCAGGTTCATGCAAGAGCCGCATGAGCTACATTGGAAAGATGCAAAGCATATACTTCGATACGTACAGGGCACCATCACCTTTGGGATTCATTATGCAATAGACTCTACATTATATCTCATTGGTTTTACTGATTCTGACTGGGCTGGAGATAACATTGATCACAAGTCCACATCTGGTTACTCACTCAGTCTTGGTTCCGGGCCTATCTGTTGGTCGAGCAAGAAGCAAGCTGCCATTTCTCTATCTTAAACCGAGGTAGAGTACAGAGGGGTAGTTAACATAACCATTCAGGCTATGTGGCTACAACATTTTCTCACTGAGTTGGGCATTCTGTTTCATTGGCTGATCATCATCTGGTGTGACAACCAGAGCACTCTGAAGTTATGCAGAGATCCAGTTCAGAGGCAATAGACGAAGCACATCGAGATCCACATACACTACATCCAGGACTTAGTACACGAGGGGATCATCGACTTACAGTTTCGTCCTTCAGCAGAACAGACGACATACATTTTCACCAAGACCTTCACTGAGCAGAAATTTCATTCTCTGCGAGGTCGTCTTGGATTGAAGGACACAATTGCCTAGCAACTGTAGTTCTTATTTTTACATACATTGTACCTTGAGGGGGGATTTTCCCCATGAGGTTTTCCCTCTTTCCTCACTTTATTTTTAGTGTATCTTTTGTACTTGGGTACCTAACATGGCCTCATTGCTAGGACCTAATCTTTATTTTCACCATAGTGATGTTCAGGGGGGGTGTTGGAGTTACTTCACACACACCTAGTATTTATTTTTCCTAAGGTTTTTATTTCTTTATTAGTCATAATTAGTCATTATCCAGTCTCCTATATTTTAGGAGAGAATATTCCACCTGGAGAATATTCTCTTTCAGTTCACACTTCAGTTTAACTAGTTGAGTTGAGTTTAGATATTGCATTGGGATCATCACCATGCTAATTCAACCTTGCCTTGATATCATCACCAGAGTGGTGCATTAGCCTTGATTCCTTGAGTTAACTACTCACTACTTTATGTTCAGTCAGTTAACTGAAGACTAGTTGACTACTTAACTCAACTAGGTGGCAGTTCAGTCCTGTAACTATCTCAGAGACTAGAATAGGTGGCAGTTCACTCCTGTAACTGCTGGTGTGTGTCCATATCACTCTAGACCACCACTATGGTGACTTGGTTCACATCAAGTCAAACTCATTGAGTTATACAGAGTATATCATGTGTAAATTATTCATTATTCACAACGATTAATGAGAATTCTTTCCATTCTTTCTCTCCTTCTTCTTCTTTTTCCAATTCTCTCTGCAAATGTGTGTATCATTATTTAGCTAGATCTATTTTGTGCAGCTCAACACACTTACATCCCTTACCTACAAGAGGACAATGGTGTGAAATATGTAGAACACATGAGCATGATTCCTATCATTGTCCCATGATGTAAAAGTACCAAATAGTGCCTGAGAGTACATTCTGTAATTTTTGTAGGTCTATAGGACATGAGGACAAGAATTGTAGAACCTTGGAAATAATGAAGGAGAGGACCTCAGATGCATATAGGATGTAGGTTGAACCTATGACAGATCCACTTGCGTAGTAGTATAATAACATGTATCAATTTACAATGCCACCATAGTATAATAATGCGCAACATTTTTCAATTCCACCTCAATATAATCAAGTACCGCAGTATAATACACCCCGTGGAGATAATCAAGGAAACAAAAGGAGGATTCAGAAGAGGAGGTTGTGGAGGAAGAGTATTTGGAGGATGTATATGACCAATAACCTGACACAATTGTCAGAAACCTGAGCATTATGCAAGGGATTGTCCACAGCCACTAATGACATGCATGTATTATCCCACAATAGATCATAATACAAAAGATTGTCTGACACTTATGATAAAGATAATGGAAAAGAGGAATCAAAATAACTAGAATGTTCAATGGATTGTTGCAGAAACTATAGAAGATGATGGGAAGAAGATAAATATAGTTACTCAAGGTGGAACCAAGACAAGAGCAGATGCAACAAAGAAGGATAATAACCAACACTAGTGGGTCATAAATGTTGGTTGTGGAGCCTGATTATCTTCCTGATTCAGAGGTCCTTGCTTTCAACCATGTTTATACCCCAG
>ML822263.1:47830-64993 GCA_009831015.1 Picea engelmannii | reverse complement strand
GTCATGTCATTTCTAGTGGTATGTGGAACGTCACATAATTCCTCACGGTTAGAGAGTTATGGCCATGAGAAGTTGGAGACCCCAGGTTTGGGTAATGGACCCAAGTTTGTTTGATGGGTAACGGTATGAGTTATGATATATTTCCAGATAATAATATTCTATATGGATATTATATGTCATGTCATTTTTGGTGGTATGTAGAACGTCACATAACTCCTCACGGTTTGAGAGTTATGGCCTTACGAAGTTGGAGGACCCTCATATGTCATCTAGAAGCCACAAAAGGTCAAAGTAGTCAAAGTGGTTTAAGAGATTTTAAAAGGTAAATAATAAAGTGAAGTGATGAGTGTATTATAATTCAAAATGAATACAAAATAAATTATTTCAATAATAAATTTAATGGAGAAATTAAAAGTGGACCCAACCCTAAAATAAGGAAAGTGGGCCAAGTGACCTAGAAGATGTTTTTAAGGAAGCTATTTGGAGAGTATAAATAAGAGACAAGTCTCTCTCATTTGAATCACACTTGATCATATTGAATATCTATATGTGTCTAAGGTAACCAAGGATATATAAACCAGAATTCTGAGTGAAGGTGAAGAAAAGAAAGCCAAAATGCAAGGAAGGATAAATTCTTTTGATGGTGCTTTCTAAGGTATGTTATTTACAGGTCATCTCACCATTTTTGCTATAACGTTTTTTCTATAATGATTCAGACCATGAAATTCATATTAAAGTGAGAAAACGTATCCAAGTATTTGTGGTAAAAAATTCAGCTTGTGGGTCGTTGTATTTTGGGAGTTACACTCCATGGAAAATAGGGTTTGTGGCCAGTCCTAAAACTAGTCAAAATCAGGTGTTTCGGGTAAAAACGTCATAACTTCTTCATAAAAGATCCAAATTTAGTGAGACCAAATGTTTTGGTTAGGGTACCATAATTAGTATTCTTTGTAATAGGTTCATAACAATGCATCAAATATTTTGTGCGGGGCATGCTCTACAAGGTCTCTCTCTAGAATAAACCAGAATTCAACAAGGTATGCCATTTTTGCTATAACTCCTTTTCTGAGAGGTTACAAGTAGTGAAAGTTGAGGAATTGCATAAAACACACTGAAGAACATTGTGTATCAGTTTCATATCTTTATACATTACAGGTTCAAAGTTACGATTACTTCAAGTTAGGGTTGTTGACTAATCCAAAACTAGGCATGTGAGACTAAAGAAAAGTTTGATGCAAATGCTAGTCTCTTGTTTTTAAAGTTAAGGAAGGTTTGAAGTAATGTGATCATATAAACTAGGTCTATTACAAAGCTACAAATCAGATTTGAATGATGAAATTGATGAGGGCTTTTGGTTGTGGTACATGTTGAGTACATGGTTGAGACAAATAGTTGATGAGTTGGCGCACATACATGAGGTGTATAGATGATGATGTTGGTACATATTGATGAGTATTTGACACATGATTGGTACATACTTGGTACATGGTTGGATGCACTTATTTATGGTACAGGTTGATTACAGGTTGGTGCATGGTTGATGCACTTGTTTATGGTACAGGTTGATTATAGGTTGAGGTACAGGTTGATGCATGGTTCAGATTTATTGGTACAGGTTTACAACGGTATATCTCACAGTGATAGTGTGACAGTGGTTTCATCATTCTACTTCTACTTCAGGGTGGAAGGACGGGGCAAGGACAGGTGGTTGTAGCCACCTTCCGGTTGTAGCTGGAGAACATTGGGGGTTGTAGCCTCCTTCTGGTTGTAGCCAGAGAATTGAGGAGTTGGAGCTTCCCTCAGGTTGTATCTTGAGAAACTAGGGGGTTGGAGCGTCCTTCCAGTTTCATCTAGAAAACAAAGGAAGTTGGTGCTTCCAATGAATGTAACTCTTCAAGACATATAAGAAAAAACATTCCGTGGTTTTCTCCCGATTTGGGTTTCCACGTAAAAGATTGGTGTACTATGTATGTGTGTGATTGTTTATTTCTTACTGCTCATTATTGGATAATAATTATACATTGATATAACATTTGAAGAAAAATGATTACAATTACGCTATTACTAATTCACCCCCCCTCTCAATAATCCAACACGAAGTGCCTGCAACAATACCTAGAGTGTAATTCCTTCAATAGTTTTTTGGCTTCTTATTTGCTCACACATCTAAGGAGAACTACGTCTGGGTCCTTCCAGCCAAGACCATTCTCAGTCAAACAATACTTCATAGCTTTGAGTCTCAGAGCTCTTCTTTTATAGTCTACTAGATAGTTTGGGCATGATAAGTTCCCAAGGTAATATATTATGTCAGAATACAATTCATTATGTTCTAGCTCACTCACTACCACATTTACTTGTTCACTCTCTCCCATTTGTATAGCTTATTGGTTGATCTTAGTCAACATTCAGGCTAACCCTTGTCCCTTCACAATCTTGGCAGGTTTTATTTCTAAGTCATATTCTTGGATCTTGGAAACCCACTTACCCCTAGTACCCATACAATCTTTTTCTAAAAAAACATCCTTTACTATTGGGTAAGGGACATAAGCCTTAATCTTATTATATCTCACATAGTTTCTAAAATGATTGAGGGATTTCACCAAGACATAAGATTTCTTTTCAGTAATCGAACAATTTAGCTCTGAATCCTTAGGGACTTTACTCATGAATGCAATAGGATGTTCATGGTCATCAACATATTTATGCAACAAGACACCTGGGATAATATCTTGAGAAGCAAACGAGAATATCATGAAATCTCATGAATAATCAGGACTAACCAGAATCGGGACTTGGGAAATGGCATCTTTTATATCTTCAAAATATTGAAGGGCCTTGTCATCCCACCTGAATGCTATGTAATTTTTAAGTAATGCACTCATGGGTTTTATTCTTTTGGAAAAGTTCAGGACAAATCTCCGACTAAAGTTTATTTTTCCAAAGAATGATTGTAAGGATTTTTTGTTAGTAGGGGGGCATACATCTTTGATATATTGGATCCTCTCTGTGTCTACAAACATTTCTCCCTCTAAGACTATGTGTCTCAATAACTTTCCCTTATCTATACTGAAAATATACTTCTTAGGGTTCATGGAGATACCATATTTCCTACATCTTTCAAAGACAATTATGAGGTGTGAGATGTGGTATTTTCTTTCCTTTGACACGACTATGAGATCATCTTGGTAAATTTCTATGATTTTATGAATGATATCCCTAAAAGAAAAGTCCATTTCTCTTTGAAATGTTGAACCCGCATTCATAAGGCCAAATGACATTCATAAGTACATGAATGTTCCCCATGGTGTGGTGAATGCTATCTTTAGTTTCTCTTCTCTCTTGAGTAACAACTGATTGTATCCAAAAAATCCTTCTAGCATGGACATCATGCCTACCCCTGTGACCCTTTGTAATAAGTGTTCCATATTTGGGAGGGAGTAATTTTCTTTCAAAGATAGTTGGTTAAGGTTTAAAAAATCTATGCATAGGTGAATGTCACCGCTTTTCTTTTAGACAGCTACCAAATTGGACATCCATGATGAATATCTAATGGAATCTATGATACCAACATCTACCATCTTTTGAAGTTCCTTTTGTATCTCATTTTCCAACTTAGGGTTAATATGCTTTAGTGTTTATCAGAAAGGTTTGGCTCCTTCTATCAAAGGTATAAAATGTTGGATGACATCACCTCTATATGGATTTAAGTCATCATAAGTCCAAGCAAAGGTATCCTTAAATTCTCTTATGAGGTCAAGTATCTCGTTCACCTCTTTTTCTATGGTACCTTTCCCTATTTTTACCATTCTTGGACCCATGTCGGTGCCAATGTTGAATTCTAAGACTTCGTTTGTTTGTTGTTTGGGGTTTTTTCCTTTGTAAACATCGTGTCTATCAAAGAGTTATTCTAAAGGAACATACCCTTTTGGCAGAGTGTTATTTTGCAAGTTTACTACATCCAAGTCCATGGAATCAACTAGGAACTTTACTTGTGAATTGGTGAATTCTCTACTATTTTCCACGAATCTAAGGATTTGATTATCATCTTCAAAGACTTGCCAATGTTCAAAGTTATCAGGGATCGATGGTCTAAATAGGACCTCCATTTTGCACAAATTCTGGAGGGGACCCTCACAGGGTTGCAAAGTATATGCCAAGACAGCCAAAGCATCTTCTAGTATAGATTGATCCTAAAATAGTGGATAGATTACATTTGGAGAAAAGTGAGCTTGGAAAATCAAGTTTGGTTCAGGTAGCCACTGGAACCAAAAGGAGAATCCATGATATGGTCAGAAGATGTTCCATAATTCTTAATGGTGTGAGTACTAGTGTTGATATAAATATCATACCATTGGGGTCTTATGATATTCTAATTGGAATGGATTGGTTGGACAAGCACCATGATGTCCTATATTTTCATAGCAAGACATTTACATGTTTTAATGGATATGGAAAATAGAGCATTGTGAAAAGAGTTCCAAGACCCATCTCTATAAGGGAGATTCCAACCTTACAACTGAAGAGGTGTTTTAGAAAAGGATGTTAGTTGTATGCAACTCACGTGGACAAGCCATAAAATACAAAGAGGCAAAGCCTTGAAGATTTCTCGATACTACAGGAATTTGAAGATGTATTCCAAGAAATACTAGGGTTGCCACCAAGAAGGGAGATAGATTTCTCAATTGATCTAGTGCTCGGAGCTGCCCCAATGTCAAAAACACCTTACATAATGAGCACAAGAGAGTCAAAATAATTACAAATGCAGTTGGAGGAATTGTTGAAGAAAGGGTATATACGTCCAAGTGTTTCACCTTAGGGAGCACCAGTACTTTTTTTCAAAAAGAAGGATGGAGCCTTGAGGCTGTGTATTGACTTTTGAAAACTGAACAAGTATACTATAAAGAACAAGTATCCTCTACCCATAATTGATGAACTCTTTGATCAGCTAATAGGAGCAAATATATTTTCAAAGATTGACTTGAGGTCAGGATACCATCAGGTAAGCATGAAGGAAGAAGGCATTCATAAGACATCCTTTAGGACTAGGTATGGACATTATGAATTTGTAGTGGTGCCATTTGGACTGACCAATGCACCAACTGTCTTTATGTGCTTAATGATTGGCATATTCAGAAATTATTTGGATAAGTTTGTCATAGTGTTCTTGGATGACATACTTATATATTCTAAGTCTGAAGAGGAGCATGAACATCACTTAATACTGATATTGCAAGTGTTGATACAACATTAGTTGTATGCCAAGATGATTAAGTGTTCTTTTTATCAAAAGAAGATCCATTACTTGGGACACATTATTTCAAAGCAGGGCATAGCAATAGATCCATAGAATATTGAAGCCATTAGAGGATGGCCAACACCCAAAAATGTGTCAGAAGTAAGATATTTTATGGGATTAGATGGTTACTATAGAAGGTTCATAGTAGGGTTCTATAAGATTTCTTATCCCATCACTTCTTTGCAAAAGAAGGGAAATAAATTTGAATGAATACCTAAATGTGAAGAGAATTTTAATCTGTTGAAGGAATTACTTACTAGTGCACATGTGTTAAAGATTGTTGACCCAAATGAAAGTTTTGGGGTATGTATAGATGCATGTAAGGAAGGACTTGGGGGATTCCTCATGAAAAATGGACATGTCATTGCTTATGATTCAAAACGTGAGAGGAACTATGCCACACATGACTTGGAGCTTGCTTCCATTGTCCACACCTTGAGGATGTGGAGGCGTTATCTCATGGGGAAGATATTTGAATTAAGGACATACCATATTGGCCTGAAGTGTCTTTTTAAACAACCAACCTTGAATGGCAAGCAAACAAGATGGCTAGAATTTTTAAGTGAACATGACCTCGATATCAAGCATGTCAAAGGAAAAGAGAATAAAGTTGTCACTGCACTTAGTAGAAGATTGCATCTCACGTACATATACTACTGTTGTCAGTATGCATCAGTTAGACTTGAAGAGAAGAATTTTAGATGATCTTTTTACGAATCAACATTACCTACAGATAAAGGAAATCTTACAACAAGGAGATGTACAACAAAAAATAAAGGAGTATGAGATAAAGGAAGATGGATTACTCATGCATAAGAATAGAATCTATGTTCCTAGTTTTGGAGAACTAAGGAATTTGGTATTGAAGGAAATGCATGATGTTCCTTATGTTGGACATCCTGATTATCAGAAAACGATTACAGTAGTAAGATGCCAATTCTTTTGGCCAAGAATGAAAAATGATGTTGCTGATTACATTGCTCAATGTATGGAATTTCAGAAGGTGAAGGCTTAGCATAGGCACCTAGTGGGTTTGTTGTAGCCATTACCAATCTTGAAGAAGAAATGGGAGGTGATAACCATTGATTTCATAATTAAATTACCCAGGAAAAGAAGGAAACATGATTCAATCATGGTGGTGGTTGAAAAATTAACGAAGGCTGCTCATTTTGTTCCTATAAAAACAACCCATACAACGACTAATATTGCAGAAATTTACATGAGGGAGATTGTTAGGTTGCAAGGGATACCTAGGAAAATTGTCTTAGACAGAGATACGAAGTTTAAAGGATTTGGTAAAAATCTAAAATTTAGCACAACATACCATCCCCAATTAGATGGACAAACATAGAGGGTCAATCAAGTAATTGAAGATATGTTGAGAATGTATGTGATGGATAATCCTTCCAAGTGGGAAGATTACTTACACTTGGTTGAGTTTGCATATAATAATGGGTATCAAGCTTCATTGAGAATGAGCCCATTTGAAGCCTTGTATGGTAGGAAATGCAATACTTCAATGAGATGGGACAACCCACCAGATAGAGTGGTACTTGGGCCAAAGTTTCTCAAGGATATGGAAGACCAGATGGTTAAGATCAAGCAGAATTTGAAGGCATCTCATGATAGACAGAAAGTTTATGTAGATAAGAACAAGACAACTAGATAATTTAAAGTAGAGGAGCATGCACTTTTGAAAGTGAAGCCCAAGAAAATCTCCTTGAAATTGGGTAGTTGTACAAATTGGCAGCTAGATTCTGTGGTCCATTCGAAATATTGGGCAAAATAGGGCCAGCTGCATACATGATTACATTTCCTGCTTCCATGAATGTGCATAATGTATTTCATGTCTCTTTAATAAAGAAATATGTACATGATCCTAACCCCGTTATTTATTGGCATTTGATTCAGGTTGAGACAGAGGGAGACTTTCAAGTTCATGCAGTGCGGGTATTGGACAGAAAGGTCAAAATGCTCTGAAATCGAGTTATAGAGTTGGTAAAAGTTTAGTGGACCTGCTACGGTCCTGAAGATGCCATGCGGGCAGAGTACTCACAAATTTTTGAATAAATATTGAGATTTTGATCTCTATTTTGTATATGCACTGAGGACAATCATAAAATAAGGGGGAGGGGATGTAACACCCCGGGTTTTGAACCCCCTTTTAAATAATGTATTGTTACAATGTTGAGAGGCCAGAGGGCCCAAATAATTAAAAGAGGCCAGTGTGCCTAATAAATGTAATTTTTTTATCATTATTAATAATAAACACATCGCTGGCTGCTAGACGAACAAGGACTAGAGTTATAGGGGGCTATGATTCCACAAGAGAGGGGGGGCTTGAGGTGCTAAATGTTTATTTCCTATTTTAATTACCCTTTTGTCTAAGGGAGTGGATCAATTATGTTAGCTTCTTGGGGGAGGTTAGGAAGTTCTTGATTCCCCAAGAAATACTTAAACCCGCCCCTGGTTTGTTGGGGGGGGGGTTGGCTATTGGCTCATTCACTCCTTTATTCACTTACTTAATCGCCCACTTTCTCACTGGTTCATGCGTTCATTCAATTTCTCACCCGTTCATTCATCCCGTCCTTACCTATCACTCATTGATCCATCCTCATCCACATCTTAGCTTGGTAAAGGGAAACAAACTGACGAAGAGTAGCCATTGTATTGTTGGCTCTAGTGGTCGCTGGTTTAATCCAGCCATGACATGAGGCCTGCATGTCTGAGATGCATTGGCTTGTATCTAAAATTGTTCACAACTGCGAGTTCTGAGAGTTACAACATTGAGATTCTGGACCAGTTGCACTGGAGCTCTGGAAGGAGAAGGACTATCTGAGGGACTGTGTGGCAGAGAAGGGTGGAGGTCCATTCTCTTGGGTGGTGAAGGCTGGGTAGAAGAGAGATGGGTACTTGGATTGATGTGAGTGCTGGGAAATCTTGTGAGAGATTGAGTACTGATAGGTTCGGGAAGCCAAGTAACACTCTGGAACCGTCCTTGTGGATTCATAGCCCCAGCTCAGGGGTGAAACTGTTGTTGAGATTTGGAGTAGTAGTGTCTACGGTTGTGTGGAACGTCCTTGGTATGTAGCCAGTTGGTGTTTTATTTTATAAAGATAAGTGCTCTCTATTATGGTATTATTTATCTTTATATGAATGTATTCCACTATGTATGTGACATTTATTGTTTAATTGAATATTTAGAATATTCATGCTTGCTGGTTATTGCTATGCATGTCGTTAGATATTTTATTTTATGTGTCTTTATTAATTTTAGAAAAGGTATCAGTAAAAGAAGGAATTCCAAGGGTGGGATTGAAGGTAGCGTATCTGGCCTGTGGGTGGTGGGGTGTGTTACACAAACAAACATTAAAAGAACTACTATCATGCTACCACGTGCAGGAAGAAGCACCAAATGAAGATGACCCGTGAAATCTTTAGATTAAGGAAGTTTAAGGTGAAAGAGAAGTGGAAGGTCCACCTCTGGAATCCTAAGTATTTGTTTAATCGTTCAAGGTGGAGAAATTCAACATTGGGACAATTGAGAATCCCAAAATGGCCATCATTGGAGACTACTGTGATGAGAAAACAATGGAAAGCACAACATAGTTATTACATGAGTACAGTGACCTGTTCCCAACAACATTCACATAAATGAAAGGCATAGAAGGAGATCTAGGTGAAATGAAGATATCGCTCAAAGATGAGGCAAGACCGATCAGACAACGACCATACATACTAAACCCTATATATAAGAAAAGAGTCAAAGCCGAAATTGATAGGATGTTGGAGGCTGGAATCATAACACATGTAGAGGAATCTGAATGGGTAAGCCCGATGGTAGTCCAGGAGAAGAAACAGGGGGGAATAATGATATGTGTTGATCTGAGGAAGTTGAATGATGTGTGCCTACATGACCCGTTCCCTACTCCTTTCATAGATGAGATGTTGGAGAACAAAGGAAGACATGAATCGTATTCACTCACCGATGAAATCTCAGGATACCATCAAATCAAGATAGCCTGGGAAGATAGATACAAGACCAATTTTTCCATGGAATGTGGATCTTACTAGTACACATTCATGCCGCTTGGACTGAAGAATGCACCAACAATATTTTCCAGAGTAGTCATAGCTGCATTCAAAGAATTCATCCACCAGTTTCTAGAGGTATATCTGGATGATTGGACAGTCTATAGTCTATTGAAAGACCATGTAGGGGTGTTGAGGATGATGTTAGAAAGATGCAGGCAGTGTCTAATATCACTAAACATCAAGGAGTGCATCTTTGGAACACCCTTTGGGATATTATTGGGCCATATAGTATGCAAACAAGGATTTCTAGTAGATCATGCCAAGATTGCAGTAATTATTAATCTGCCACCACAAAAAATAAGTCCATCAGTTAAGAGCAACATTGGGACACATAGGATACTACAAGAAATTTATAAAAGGCTAGGCGCAGATCACTGTGCAATGGAGAAATTGTTAAGAAAATGCATCAAGTTTTAGTGGAATGAGGACTGTCAGCGCGGATTGGACACACTGAAAGAGAAGACGGTAACCGCACCAATACTAGTATTCCGAGATTGGGAAAATACATTCCATTCAAATGTAGATGAATCGATCATAACACTTGGAGCTATTCTGATGCAGCCAGGATTAGGAGAATTAGACCATCCTATAGCATTCTCTACAAGGAAACTGTCAGAATCGGAGAAGAATTACAATACCACAGAGAGAGAAGGATTAGCTATGGTCTACGCACTTCAAAAGTTCATACATTATTTATTGGGAAAAAATTTCAAAATGTTCACAAACCATTCAACTCTCAAACACCTCGTCAACAAGCCAGTGTTGGGGGGGAGAATTTGTAGATGGTTATTGTTGTTCCAGGAATTTGACTTTGAAGTGATAGTCAAACCAGGGAATTTGAATGCAAGACTTGATCACCTGTCGAGGATCACTAATGGAGAGGAACCTACGAATCTAGAGGACAAATTTCTCGACACATAGTTATTTTCAGTCCAAGTAGCCGATGAATACTTCGCAGACATGATCCAATACTTGAGTACATGAACTATGCCATAGGAATTCAACACTACGCAGAAAAAAAATATAGTAGTCAAGGTTGCAGACTACCAATTGATTGTAGGACACTTATAAAAATGGTTACAGATAACATCTTGAGAAGATGTGTGCTAGAACATGAAAGACCTATGATTTTAGAAGAAGCCCATGAGGGAATAACAGGAGGACATTATGCAGGCAAAGATACTACGCATAAGGTATTGCGCACAGGACTATGGTGGCCGACTGTTCACAGAGACTCAAAGGACTAATGCCATAAATGTGATGTATGTCAGAGGGTGGGTAAACCAAATAGAAGGGATGAGATGCCCCTTAGACTACAAGAAACCTTGCAGGTATTCGACCAATGGGCAATAGATTTTGTGGGACCAATTAAGCCACTAGAAAAAAGGTCAAGAGAGAGGTACATTATTACTGTGACAAAGTACTTAACAAGATGGGAAGGAGCAACACCGATAAAATATTGCAACGCAGAGACAAAAACACACTTCTTTCTTGAGCAAGTGATCACTAGATATGGATGCCCAAGGATTTTGATGAGTGACCAACACACCCATTTAATTAATAACACTATTAAGGCTATGACTCAGGAGTTTGAAGTTTATCATCAAAAGAGTATGCCATATCATTCTCAAAAAAATGGAACAGTGGAAGCCTTTAACAAGATCCTCAAGAATGTACTGACAAAGATCTACAATGTTAATAGGGATGACTGGGACTTGAAGATACCAACAGTACTATGGACGTACATGACCACATGCAAAAAATTGACAGGGCAGACACCATTCATATTGGTGTATGGACAAGAAGAAGTGGTGCCATTAGATATTTTGGTACGTACTCTGTGTGTAGAAACAATTACCAACATGACAGAGCAAGGTGTAGTACAGGAAAGGCTAAGTCAATTGATGATCATGGAAGAAGATAGGATTCTAGCAGGGTTTCACCAAGAAGTATGGAAAGAAATGGACAAAGCTTGGAATGATAGACACATCAATAAGAAAAATTTCAAGGATGGAAACTTAATCTTGGTGTAAGACAGTAAATCTCTTCAACGCCCAAGAAAACTAAGAATGCATTGGTTAGGACCATATGAAGTAAAGACTGTCATAGATGAGGGAGCTGTACAATTGAAGTATTTAGGAGGAACATAACTCAGAGGGACGATCAATGGGAGTCGACTAAAGACATATAGGGACATTCGACCTCGTAGCACTTACAAAAAAAACAAAAAAAAAACAAAGCACAACAACAAAGGGGTTACCGCACCGACCATCAAAAGATAACAACAAAGGTGTAGCACGACGAAAAGAGAATGTGCACGCACACTCGAAAACCCTAGCAAGAAGGAGAAAGGACCGACGGTAACTAAAAGGCAGAAATGGCAGGTATGGAAAATAGGTGCCAATGGACGATGGCTATTAAAATTGAATGACAACAACGATTGACGAGATGCCACATTAATTGTGCCAACTAGCGACGACAAGGGAATTCAATGGAAAGTAATTGGGAAGCGTTAGTTCATTCAAAAGGAAAGTTGGGTAACGTCTTTGAGAAGTTTCACATGATTCCTATATAAGGTAAGCACATTGGGATCAGAAGGTTTATTGTGAAATTGAGAAAATCACAGAGCAACAGAGTATACGAGGGAGAGAGCGAGTTTACAGAAGTTAGAAATAAAACTATTCTTGGCGGAGAAAAAATTTACCACCATGGCACCACCCAAGCTGGGAGCATTGAGATAGGCCTGCAGACAACCTCGAAGAAACCTCATCAGCCGCAAGGAAGCGAAAAAAAACCACCTCGTCCTTGAGAATTCGTCAACTTGGATGAGATCTCATCACCTAATATGGAACCAAGAAGCCCCACACCAGTGGTGGAGGAAACCCAACAGACAATACTAGTGGGCATGGATATCGATATGTCGAAATTAGGACAGAGCCAACAAACCTAGGATACAGGAAATCCTTCGCACTCTCAAATATCTGAAGAAGCCCCGAGGGTTAATGGGATGATCCCAAACTAAGCATAAACGACCACACCAGAAAGGTCACACACAACCATGCCAGAGAAACCACAGGAGGGCATAGTAGAAGATGTCACCAAACGAGCAGAGAAGTATGTAGAAGAGAGAAGAATGGAGGTTGGAACCTCGAGTTAGCCACCATAACGGAAGGGAAAGCAACAAGTAGCAATATCACTACGCAGGCAAGATTCCACAACATTAGTCTTGCCACACATTTCAGAATGGGTGCGTGTCGCGGGTAACCTTTTAGGCCACGTGGAAAAACTACAATAATCATATGATGATGTGACTGACACATACAACTTTATGGAGTTTGCCAATAAATTTTACCTGGATACTGTGGGTATAGGACACTTTGATGAAAAAATTATCCAACCAAAATAGTGGGGCGTCGTACTGGCCAAAACTGAGATTCTAGGCTTGTTGGAGATCCTGCACTTTAGAAGGGGCCGAGACAAGGGAATTCAATGGAAAGTAAGTGGGAAGCGTTAGTTCATTCAAAAGGCAAGTTGGGTAACGTCTTCGAGAAGTTTCACACGATTCCTATATAAGGTAAGAACATTGGGATCAGAAGGTTTATTGTGAAATTGATAAAATCACAGAGCAATAGAGTATACGAGGGAGAGAGCGAGTTTACAGAAGTTAGAAATAAAACTATTCTTGGCGGAGAAAAAATTTACCACCATGGCACCACCCAAGCTGGGAGCATTGAGACAGGCCTGCAGACAACCTCGAAGAAACCTCATCAGCCACAAGGAAGCAAAAAAAAACCACCTCGGCCTTGAGAATTCGTCAACTTGGATGAGATCTCATCACCTAATATGGAACCAGGAAGCCCCACACCAGTGGTGGAGGAAACCCAACAGACTACACCAGTGGGCATGGATATCGATATGTCGAAATTAGGACAGAGCCAACAAACCTAGGATATAGGAAATCCTTCGCACTCTCAAATCTCTGAAGAAGCCCCGAGGGTTAATGGGATGATCCCAAACTAAGCATAAACGACCACACCAGAAAGGTCACACACAACCATGCCAGAGAAACCACAGGAGGGCATAGTAGAAGATGTCACCAAACGAGTAGAGAAGTATGTAGAAGAGAGAAGAATGGAGGTTGGAACCTTGAGTCAACCACCATAACGGAAGGGAAAGAAGAAAGTAGCAATATCACTGCGCAGGCAGGATTCCACAACATTAGTCTTGCCACACATTTCAGAATGGGTGTGTGTCGCGGGTAACCTTTTAGGCCACGTGGAAAAAATACAATAATCATATGATGATGTGACTGACACATACAAGTTTCTGGAGTTTGCCAATAAATTTTACCTGGATACTGTGGGTATAGGACACTTTGATGAAAAAATTATCCAACCAAAATAGTGGGGCGTCGTACTGGCCAAAACTGAGATTCTAGGCTTGTTGGAGATCCTGCACTTTAGAAGGGGCCGAGACATAACCAATTTCATTAAGCAACTAATGGAAGTTACCCACAGAGGATACCTATGGGTGGAAGATCCCATCTCGATAGACATAGAGCCCATTACATATATTATAGGGCTACCACCTTAGGGGGAGACACCTGAGCAGTTCCTCGATGCCAAAACAAAGGAGAAGGCACTGGCCAAGGAAATGACGAATACATATGGTACAGAAAGAGGGTCGCACATAATCATAATTAAGCACATTAGTGATGTAGCAACAAGGATGGCCACAAAAATCATGTTGTGCAAGTTACTTAGGAAGTGCTGCAAGGAGTAAGTCCCTGTTGGGGTCGTCGTAGCTGCAACATAGTGTGTGGAGGGCACTATACTCAGCTGGGACCTGTACTTATTAATTTTTTTTCTAGAAGACTACAAAAATGCGCAGGACCTGGGGACAAAATTTCACTATTCTTTTCTACTCGTCCTGATCGTTTTGGTCGGATGGAGGGGGCCTAAGTATACATGATTTTCTGAGAGATCCAATCATTGTCGCGCAACATGATACCTATGATTGGGGAGCACTTCAGACCCTAAAAACAAAAGTGTGAATGCAGGCATGTTCGCAGGGTATTACAACGACCTGTAGGAAAGCATTGCCAACACTTGGTGGATTACGCCAGAAGTGGTTGCACAATATCATGGCATAGCCAAATTTAAATCAACCATGCATGCAATATGGATCGAGGCACAAAAGGAACCCTATAATGAATGGCTACAAGTGTGGTACTACTTCAAGGAAGAGAACGTAGAAATGGCCATCATGGATTGACATGATGACTAGAGGGTTCCAGACCTGAATCAAGAGATTCCTATAGATAAGGAGGCTAATGCAGGTCCATAACATACATATGTAGGAGACAAAATTATAGCCAAGCAGCCAAAGCAAGGTCAGAACCTGGCGTAGTAGAAGAAATGCGGTGCGTCTGAGAAAGGTACCCAGTCGGGGAAGAAGAACAACACCGAGGTGCCGCAGGAACATGAAAAAGAGACCGAGATAACACAGGGGACCATATCAAGTGCTACTCAACAAGAGTAAGGCTAGACCAAGAGGCCAATCATACAAATAGGGGTTGCACACAAGAAAACTAAGGAACACAAAACTCCACCAGAATATACAATCACAGAGGATGGCCCAGACCTCATGGCCCAAATGGTCTAGGATCAAACATTGGAGGATTTTGACAAAGCCCAACGCGAAAGTGACAGGATTTAGGATGAGCTGAAAAACATGAGGCATATCCTCGAGAATATCATAGAAACACACAGGGCTGGTGGAGGAATAGAATATGTCCCCAAAACATCTCAGACAAGAGTAAAGGATAGATCGAGTGAGTAGGAGAAGATCCAGACGACAGCACAACTGAGCTCGATGTTTGAAATTAACCCCAACATGCTACACATGGAATAAATTGTGGGTCATACACCCTTGAAATATTTGGCCCAAATACAATTGGTAATGACATGGATACCAACCAAGGCATTTTATAAATTGCAAGTCAATGTCGCGTAGGAGGTACAGTCACGCGCATGCACAGATGCAATAGAACTGTAGCAGACAAAGGAAAAGAGAGAATATTTGGAATTGGTGCTTGAGTAGGTCAATATTGAGGCCAAAGATGAGAAAGATCACGTGGATAGGCTCGAGCATGGATTGACTGTAGCCTATGACAAAATTCCAAAGAGAGTGCAGACAAAAGAGCTCATGATGACACAAAAGATTGATTAGATTCTGTAGACAATTGATCAATATAGACATGAGATTGAGAACCTCTGGGAACAACTCATCCCTACCACTCCCTCAAAGGTGAAGGAGAAAAGGAAGTAGGAAGCAACAGGGTAGATGGAGTGACAAGTCCGTGTAGCTTCCGACTTGTTTGATAAAGTAACACAACTATGGACAAAGATGGAGGAGGATCAACGGGTCCAGTAGTGGGACACAGAAGAGGAGAAGATAAGTGCAGCTATCCAGGACCTCAAGTAGAGGCAAAAGATGATGTCGATCACTAAGAGCCTCAAAGGAGTACATGATATGAAGAAGTTTCAAGAAGAACTCATAGATGCACAGACACAGAAGAAGGAGCGACAAGATCAAATGGAACCTCTCTAAGAGCGGGAAACGAAGGTCATTGCGTAGGTAGAAGAGGTAAATAAGAACAAGGCACAAACTCAGGCAAAGTGCACAGAGATGATCAACGATGAGATTGCAGTGTAAGTATTGGACACACTTAGAGAAAAGACTGTGCAGGCTCAAACACAAGCAAATGAACTCACAAAGAAGTTCCAGGCTCTCGCAGGAGCTATTGAAGAAGTGCACAAAGTTTAGGTGGCTCGGGACGAGCCACATGTCAGTGTTGGGGGCATGTTGGATGCAGGCCAAGTGAGGAAGAAATGATATTTTTGGAGGAGAAGCATGCAAGAAGGAAAGGACAGCTGGAAGGAAAAACAACACGTGTAAGAGAAACAGGGGAGGTGCACATGCAAGGAAGACCTAACGATGCTAGGGTTAAGTTTTTTTTAATGTATTGTAATGGTTGGTGATCCATGTAAGTGTGTTGAACCTACACATAATAGATCTATCTAGAAAATACTACACACATTTGCAGAGAGAAATTAAGAAAGAAGAAGAAGAAGAGAAAGAATGGAAGAATTCTCATTAACCGTATTCCACACTCAAAGAGTGAATAATTTACAATAGATATAGGATACATGAGTAACTAATGATCTATAGTGGTGGTCTACAGTTACAGGAGTGAACTTCCACCTAGTCTAGTCTCTCAGGCAACTACGGTAGTGAACTGCCACCTAGTTGAGTAAACTAGTCAACTAGTCTTCAGTTAACTGGCTGAACAAAGAGTAGTGAGGAGTTAACTCAAGAAATCAAGTGTAATGCACCAGTCTGGTGATGATCCCAAGGCAAGTGCACATTATATGGTGATGATCCCAATGTTGCATGGTGACAAAACCAATGCAACATCTAAACTCAACTCAACTAGTCAAATTGAAGTGTCAACTTAAAGAGAATATTCTCCAGGTGGAATATTCTCCCCTAAAATATAGGAGACTAGATAATGACTAATTATGACTAATAAACAAGGAAAAAACTTAGGAAAATAAATCCTAGGTGTGTGTGAAGTAACTCCAACACCCCTCTGAACATCACTATGGTGAAAATAAAGAATGGGTCCCAGCAACGATGCCATGTTAGGTACCCAAATATAAAAGATACACTGAAATAAATGAGGAAAGAGGGAAAACCTCATGGGAGAC
>ML822263.1:0-33077 GCA_009831015.1 Picea engelmannii | reverse complement strand
TTGGCAGTATCAAGATGCATCACCTTTACAAACTCAGCTTCAACAAGTCCATTCAAGATAGCATTCATCCCCTTAGCATTAAAACTAAACTCTAACTTATCATCCTTGGAGGCTAGCACAACAGGCTTTGTATATCCAGTCTCCACTATATCCAAAACATCAGCACCCAAGGCCATTAAGTATGTTCTCATTCTAATCTTCTAGAAGGAAAAATGTGTTCCATCAAACAGAGGGGGCTTAGAGGCTGAAGTCCCTTCATGACTTGTCATGTTTAAGCTTACAGATCTACCTTTGAATAAAAGGAACCTGCTCTGATACCAGTTGTTGAAATTACTAAGACAACTGAGAGGGGGGGGGTGAATCAGTTGTAATTGAGCTTAAACAATTTTAAGTCTATTAAAACATTATTAATATTTCTTCAAGTGATCATAAACAATATACAACATATGGACAGTAAAAGTAAAGAACATCAGTCACACATAAGGTATACACAGAGACATATTTTTCACGAGGAAATGCATAAAGGGAGAAAACCTCTTCTTCTTTGAAATGATAGGCAGTCTTTTAAGTTCTGTACATCATCTATAATTGAGCACCGACTCAATGTGAGGCTGCTACCTCTATTTTACAAGCTGCAACTTTTTTGAGAGCACCAACTCTCTAGTTTCTCTAGCTGATCAGAATCTGGACCAGGGGTCTAAAATTTGCTCAATTTTCAAAGTGCTCGGAATGCAACGAAAATAGTACCATTGCGTCCGTCTCGTTCTCCTGATTCCGGAGGTATATTTACTTTCACAAACAGAGTCCGTATGGAGAAGTTATCGCGATCTGTTCGTCGAGCCAAACAGGGAAAAAAAATGATGCTGACTGGGCAGGCCGTACTGCTGACATGGCAGAGGCCGTACAGCTGACTGGGCATAGGCGTACTACTGACGTGGCACCGTATGATTGACACATGGCAAGCATTTATGGTGACAGATGGGCGAATTAAATTGTGACACGTGGCTTATAATTGGGCGAATAGAAAGGCGCCACGTGGCCCAATCAAGGGCTCCCACGTGGTGCCCGGTTATTGGCTGTTGGTTATTGGTTTGGTTATTAAAATTATGTGGAGGCCGCGGGGTTCGACACCTGGACCTCCCCACAACTCAAATCTTTAACATTAATCCGCCAACCACCTCGCCGCACGTCATTTCTTATTAAACAAATGGTTTATAATTTATTTGAATTCACAAATGGGTTCATTCGGCGGGGGGTCGGGCCAGGGCTAAGCCCCGGCCCGAGGTTTCATGTGATATATCATATGAGCATTCCTTGGTATGTTGGCACGCGGTTACATTTATTTAAACCGTAACCATTGCAATTATTTTATAAACCATATATTGCGGGGATTAAAACTATGTTTTAAGCCTTGGTTAATTTGGCGCGCGAGGGTTACAAAGGTATAGACTGTGGTTGCATTATATACATTCGTGCGCGGGGTTGTATTATACATAAATCCCACGGTTTTAAATATTATTGCATGTGACCATTGCTCCGATGCGATGGGTGTGGGAGTTCAATTATTTGCCCGTGGTTTATTTGTTTAATCCATATAACCACATATTTCAACCGGAGGGCGCGTGATATAAAGTTTGGTTTTATTTTTATGTTATTTGTGGATTTAAAATGGTTGTATTAACCCGCCACTTGTCAAACTTTTTACACATGTTGCAACTCAGCCCCTTTTGTGCGCGGGATGTGGCCACATGGCCCCATGCGCCCAACACCTCCGTTTCGGGGGGCTTTATTCCGGGTAACCGTTCGACAGATTGCACCAATTTTGGGAACGCGCGTGGGTGCTGGGTTTTGTGACGGAAAACACCCAGAGGCTGGGTTCATTCACACATAGGTGCAATATGGCGAGCCTATAACAGAGCTTGGAGAAAGAAAAAATGGCAACAAGCATAACTTGATGAGTTTTTGACCAAATCAGGTGCCGTAAAAGCCCAGCTAGGGGTTTTTGACGTCCTGAGTCCATTGGAACCATTTTCACAGGCATTTGAAGAGCCCATTTGCAGGTTTTTCACATTTGAAGTTTGAGGAAGCTTCAGGAGCCTTAAAGCCCTCATTGTTTGAGGCATTGCTGAGATGAGCATATATCCATTTTTTGAGACTGAATAGTCATTTTTTACTGTTTATTATGCTCTGAACACATTGGGATAGGTTTCATATCCATTGGAGGACTTCTACAGGTATTTTTGCTCCATTGAAGCGCAGGGAAGCTTGGAGGCCACTTGTAGAAGAGGTCATTGTTGGATGAGCCATTGTCCATTTTCAGAGTTTTTACAGTCAAATTTGGGGTTTTTATGTATTCTGAATCCAATGGTACAGTCTATAAATCCATTGGAGTTGAGCAGCAGCTTGTAATGATCATTTGACAAACTAATCCCAAAGAGCCAAGTCCATTGAAGGAGGCTCAAGGAGATGTAGCCCAAAGAGGGGTGAACTCCTTTATCATCTTGGTATTGCTGTGATTTTGATGTGTTATTTGCTGCATTTTATATTGCTGTACATTGATTTATAACACATGTTTAACCTTTTAAAAGATCATTCCTCACACATGTACATTGCAAACAAGAACCAAGAACTTAACACATAAACCCTCTTGCACATTTTAACACATGAAGCAAGGTCCTTTTAAGATTTATTTTATGAGGTAGAGGGTGCTTGCATAGCATAACAAGTCAGCCTTCTATTTTCAGATTAGGTAATACAACCGTTTTAAATCCACAAATAACATAAAAATAAAACCAAACTTTATATCACACGCCCTCCAGTTGAAATATGTGGTTATATGGATTAAACAAATAAACCACGGGCAAATAATTGAACTCCCACGCCCATCGCATCGGAGCAATGGTCACATGCAATAATATTTAAAACCATGGGATTTATGTATAATACAACCCCGCGCACGAATGTATATAATGCAACCATAGTCTATACCTTTGTAACCCTCGCGAGCCAAATTAACCAAGGCTTAAAACATAGTTTTAATCCCCGCAATATATGGTTTATAAAATAATTGCAATGGTTACGGTTTAAATAAATGTAACCGCGCGCCAACATACCAAGGAATGGTCATATGATATATCACATGAAACCTCGGGCCGAGGCTTAGCCCTGGCCTGACCCCCCGCCGAATGAACCCATTTGTGAATTCAAATAAATTATAAACCATTTGTTTAATAAGAAATGACGTGCGGCGAGGTGGTTGGTGGATTAATGTTAAAGCTTTGAGTTGTGGGGAGGTCCAGGTGTCGAACCCCGCGGCCTCCACATAATTTTAATAACCAAACCAATAACCAACAACCAATAACCGGGCGCCACGTGGCCGCCCTTGATTGGGCCACGTGGCGCCTTTCTATTCGCCCAATTATAAGCCACGTGTCACAATTTAATTCGCCCATCTGTCACCATAAATGCTTGCCACGTGTCAATCGTACGGTGCCACATCAGCAGTACGCCTATGCCCAATCAGATGTACGGCCTCTGCCACGTCAGCAGTACGGCCTGCCCAGTCAGCATCATTTTTTCCCCTGTTTGGCTCGGCGAACAGATCGCGATAACTTCTCCATACAGACTCTGTTTTCGAAAGTAAATATACCGCCGGAATCAGGAGAACGAGACGGACGCAGTGGTACCATTTTCGTTGCATTTTGAGGACTTTGAAAATTGAGCAAATTTTAGACCCCTGGTCCAGATTCTGATCACTAGCACCCACTAGAAGGAAGCACCAACTCCATAAATGTTCCAGCACCAACTGGATGGAAGCACCAACTTCCAGTTACACAGGCTCCAACCTGTATAACAGAGAACACATGTTCTCCCTTGCACCACCCTGCCACCCTGGTTTCTCTGGCTGCAACAAGATGGAAGCTACAACTTCCTGTGCTCAAGATCTCACTTGAACCTTTAAGGAAAACAGTCCTCCCGAGCACCTCCCAACCTCCCTAAAATATGAATGAATAAATAAACACACAACTACACAGATAAATCAATTCTTACCAATCTTTCTTTGTTCTATAAATATGGTCTTCTACTAACTGTTCCGTTGTTCTTCTCTTCCTCTGTCTGTTCAGCAGGTCTTCTCTACATCAACTCGTTCTTTCATTCTTCTCTGCTTCAACTTCTCTTCATCAACTTTTACTCTTATCTGAGTTTCTTCTCACACTTTGCATCATCTCCATCTCCCACTGCACATGCTCTTATTTTCCATTTGCTTCAGTTTCATTCATTTTTCATACCGAACAGCCAACCACACACAGTCTGTCTCATCTTCTTTTATACACACCTCCACGAAGGTTCCACTTCGCATTCTCTTAGGAAAAAAGAAAGACAATTGTCCAAGCAACTGAGACGCCAACTGATTGGCAATCATGAGTCTGTTTCACTAACAGATTTGTAACTAAGGAGTTAACTATGAGAGAGAAAAGTAACCCTCCGATATTTGTTCAAATTCACCTGCACCATTTGATTGGCTTCATGAGATCTTGCATTCATTTCCTTTAAATCAGGTTTCGACATTTCGACAATCCTGTGCTGAGTGTCTCGACACTTCATTTCCCGATCATCGAAGTTTCGATACAGAACTTTTCTGCACTAGCTCCTTCCCCAATATGAATATGGTCATAACCAAGCGCCTATGCAAAAAGCGCTTTCGTGATTTCTTATTTCTTGAATTTCAACACTATGCTCCGTTGACCCCAAGTCAGCAAAATCTCGATCACTTGCCACATGTCCTGTGATTCCATGGTCCAGATCTGATCTTGATTCAACGACTGCGATTGAATCCCAATTTCGCATATCATGATTTCGACATTCTTGTTGCATTGTTTTCTTGACTCTCCATGTTGCGATCCCCGAAAATCCGATATGAGGTTAGATCAACAGTCCAGATCTGAGCTTGATTCAACGGCTACGATTGAATCACAATTTCGCATATCGTGAAATCGACATTCTTGTTGCATTGTTTACTTGCCTCTCCATGTTGCAATCCCCGAAACTCCGATATGGAGTTAGATCAATGGTCCAGATCTGAGCTTGATTCAACGGCTGCGATTAAATCGCAATTTCACATATCGTGAAATCGACATTCTTGTTGCATTGTTTACTTGCCTCTCCATGTTCGATCTCTGAAACTCTGATATGGAGTTAGATCAACGGTCCAGATCTGAGCTTGATTCAACGACTGCGATTGAATCACAATTTCTCATATCGTGAAATCGACATTCTTGTTGCATTGTTTCTTTGACATCTCCAACACTCGATCTCCGAAATTCCGACAAGGACTGGAATCAATGGTCCAGATCAAACCTTGATCTGACGGCTCAAATTACATCGCGATTTTTCATATCGCGATATCGAGATTCCTGATGTTAATAATCTTTGACATTTCCAACTCTTGATCCCCGAAACTCCGACATGGACTGGAATCAATGGTCCAGATCAAACCTTGATCTGATGGTTCAGATTACATCGTGATTTCGCATATCGTGATTACGCCCGCTTCTCCTTGTACCTTAAAGGACGTGCGGTTTATTCTTGATCCAACGATGGTTGGATCCTGCACTTGGATCTAATGCCTGAGATCTGTCCTCCTCTTCAACGATCTCATCTTGTCTACATTCATATCTGACGACCCTCATTCTTTCGATAATTTTGAATGGATCCAATGATCATAAATGCTTCTCAAGCTTTACGGGCCTTCGCTCGATCAAAAATGCTTCTCAAGCTTTACGGGCCTTCGATCATTCGATCAACCTAAACTTATCTTCTATTTGCCTGGTTGTGTTGCCTTCGATTATTCAATAAACCTGAACTTATCTTCTGTTTGCCTGGTTGTGTTACCTTCGATCATTCGATCTTCCTGAACTTATCTTCTGTTTGCCCGTCTGTTACAAACTTCCTGTACTCATGCCATCTTCATTGTTGTACTTGCCATCAATGACAAGCATTCGCTGTCTGTTAAATATTTTCCATTCGCTCTCTGTTAAATATTTTCCAACATGTAAATGTGTTGAAATTGCATATAATAGATCTAGCTAGAAAATATCACACACATTTGCAAAGAGAAATTGAGAAAGAAGAAGCAAGAGAGAAATAATGGAAGAATTTTCATTAACCATATTCCACACTCAAAGAGTGAATAATTTACAATAGATATAAACTAATGATCCATAGTGGTGGTCTAGAGTGATCTGGACACACACCAACAATTACGGGAGTGAACTTCCACCTAGTCTAGTTTCTCAGGCAGTTACGGTAGTGAATTGCCACCTAGTTGAGTTAACTAGTCAACTAGTCTTCAGTTAACTGACTGAACATAGAGTAGTGAGGAGTTAACTTAGGAAATCAAGTGTAATGCACCAATTTGGTGATCATCCCAAGGCAAGTGCACATTAGATGGTGATGATCCCAATGTTGCATGGTGACAAAACCAATGCAACATCTAAACTCAACTCAACTAGTCAAACTGAAGTGTCAACTGAAAGAGAATATTCTCCCCTAAACTATAGGAGCCTAGATAATGATTAATTATGACTAATAAATAGGGAAAAACCTTAGGAAAATAAATCCTAGGTGTGTGTGGAGTAACTCCAACAAGACATAGATATAAATAAGTAGTACTTAGAGGAAGAAGGGATGAACAGAGACACAAACACATAGAGAGGGAGAGAGAATTGTAAGAAGTATACGAGTCATTAAGTTGGTGATCTAGGGAAGTAGTGAGTGAATCGATCTTGAGGGTTAGATCGCAGGCTAATGAGCCTGGTGCGATCTAGTTAGCCTCACAAGGATCGAGGAGCTTGTGGAAGAGTATGAGACCTAAGATTGTAAACATGTGTGACGAGATATATTACTGAACCATAATAAAAAATTGAGAGCCATATCTTTGTGGATGTAGCCTAGGGGGGGTGAACCACAATAACCCCTATATTATGTGAATGAATCTATGCGTCTTTATCGCTGATTAATTGTTGAATGTTAGATGAATGAATTAACTAGTTAGATATGGTATTCCACATGCATGAATAGAATGAATGTTATGATTAGATGTTAGACTGAATGAATAAATATTACAGAGTACAACCGTAGATCTCCGCTCATTTCCAGGTTGAAAACACCTGAGTATTGCAACCACCCATAGAGATATCTTGGGTGAGACTGCGTAGTACACTCTGCGTGTTGCGTTTCCTTCTAGTCTACAAGAGGGGCCAGTAGTTTTAAAGTGATTTTATTGGGAGCTTATCAAATCTGAACCAGGGTCAATCTAATATAGTAAGATAAGAATCAAAATAAACCATAAGGAATCCTAAGTAAGAAAAATAACAATACAGGAAGGAAAAGCCAACACCTCGTGTAAAACCATCTTGCGTGTTTGGTTGTGATATATTGAGACCTAGTTGGTACATAAGCCTCTCAGTCATAATGTTTCTAGGGCTATCTGGGTCAAAAAGAAAATTATGGAAAAGGAAATCGTTGATTTGGAGGGTAACATAAAAAGGTGTAGTTTCTCCATATTTTGTTCCCATGCTCCCAACATGATATACAGCGGGGGATTCCTCTTCACAATCATCTTCCTCATTGATTTGAAAAGAAAAGTATTCAATATATTCAACCTCAATATCTCCAAAGGTACCTTGAGGGGGGTTCAAATCCTTAGGGGGCTCATGTTGTTGTGAAAATAAGGAATCATCTTTCATGTTTGAAAAGCCCGTGCTCCATTTTCTAAGGAAAGTGTTATTTTCTACTTCTAGAATCTCTGGGAAGTAAAGCTCTCGTTCTCCCATGCTTTCCTTATTTAGCCCCAAGATGTCATCATTATTCAAAATATTTACTTGATGATTGGAATCGTTGAACCTAATATTTTCTTCAATCCAGCAAGCGACATCTTGTGCTTCCTTGAGGCTCATAGGAGATCGATTTTTGAGGGTAAATTGTAATTTTCCTTCAAGGGAATTTAAATAGTGTTAAAGAATAGTGCCCTATTGATGAAATTTGGGCTCAACTCAACCAATTAAGGTGTTGAAACTATCATTAAATTCCATAACATCTTTGTTATTTTGTTTGTAGATTTTTAAGTATTGGGAATAAAGGGAAGCCATATTTTCCTCCACACCCCATCTCTTCAAGAAAACTCGTTCCCAATCTTCACAAGTTTTAATACTTTTTCTCAGGAGTTTTGTGCTCCATTTTCTAGCCTCCCTAGTGAGTGAGGCAAAAAGAAGTCTCATGAAAGTGTCAGGGTGTTCCTTCCCTGACAAGTGGAACTCATAGCTCTCATAGAACTTAGTCCAATGTGTGTTACCAATGGCCCCGATTTGTCTTGCGAATGTGGGTATCCAGGAATTCACATCTTTTGGGAGATCATGTAATCCTCCTTAGATACTTGCCAAGTCTAGAGGTTCAAAGAGTTCTTCACAATCCCATTTAGGAGGGGTCATGGGGACAACAAGAATTAAAGGATAATAAGGTGTATATTGATGTCCGCTACGGGTCATCGTTAGTGGAGTCACTAGATAATTTTCTTGAAACTATCAAAGGGATGAGGGAATCACCCTCGGTGGAGTTTCTAGGTAAGCTTTGTAAGGTAAATTCTTTGAGGAAAAGGCTTACTGAAAAAGTGTTGTCTTGAAGAATATTGATTCAGTGTTCCCCAACAACGGTGCCAAAATGTTATCGCACAACTTGTACTTTCCCAAAGACCAAGGCAAGTGGATACAAAATTGGCATAAATGGGAGTGACCTATCCCTGTCACCTTATAGGAAACCCCTTTCTATTTAGGAGTATATCACAATACCCCAGGGGAGACATTCCTAGTGACCCGAGGGTTTGATAAGGCTAAGGAAAATGATGCAAGAAAGTCCCTCCCCTCTCACAGGTTACCCAAGTCAAAAGGTTCTTTGTATATTATTATAGATGAAGAAAAAGAGTAATATTGTGTACCTGCCTAGAACAAGACAACAAAGACAAAAAAGGGCACTTTCCAAGTACGAAAATGATATTAATGCTTCATAAGACAATGAAATCTTAAAAAATAGACTAGCTGATATAAAATTGCAGCAGTATAACAGTGTATAACAACAATCATAACTTTATAACAACCACAATAATTATTCTTCAAAATGCTTGAGAAAAGACTTGAAATAATAGCTTTAACTAGGCAAATTGATATTAGATAGTCACAAGCAGTTTTAGAAATGTCTAGCTAGCATAACATGTCACTTCTAGGGTCAATTTTCTGTTGTTAGATGGCTGTAGAAATATTTTGAAACATCAACAAGTTAGTTAGTGAATTTGGATAATCTAGGGTTAGTAGAAGTTAGTAAATGCTCCAAGGAAGATGGTTTGAAAGTTGTTTGATCAATCAATCTCTTGTAGTGAGTAGACTAGTTCCTTTTAGGGTAATGGAGTCAATGATAAAAATAGCAAGTCTTAGAGGAAAATAGCAATGATAATACTTAGTAAAACGAGATGGAGAAGATGAGAGAGGTGTTGGAATCCCAAGGCCTCAAACATCCATGTCCAAGAGATAATTGCTAGAAAGTAAGGAAACTTAGGCCCTAACGATTTCTCTTTTCCTAGACAATTTGAAATAAAATATGCAATAGGCAATGAAGCAAGGTTACTAGAGTGATACAATGGTAGGGATATAGTATCTACTTCTTTGATAAGGTGCTTTATTGAGAAATTTAAACAAGTGGAAAATTATAGAGAAAAATATAATAAAACATGTCTTTCTCTTAGGGTTTCAAGCAAGCAATTTTATAATATTTGATATGAAACAAGTAAATTCACCATAAGCATTCATTAAAAATAAAGAAATGCATATTTTCTACTTACTTCACCAAGAATAATAAATCTTAAACCCTAGTTGAAGATCCTCCACCATCAAAATAGTCAAGAAACACCAAAAATAACATCCTCCAAGAAGTGCACCTAAACTTTCAGCCAATAACCGTTGAAAAGGGTGGAAATTTTAGACTTCGTCACTTGTGTGATGAGTGATGATGAAAAAATGATATAAATTGATGAGCCCCCCCCTTCTCCCCTCAGGGATGCTGACTTCCCGGTCAAGGATCGATCAAGAAACTGATTTAGATCGACTCTTTGGGTCTCTACTAGACCCCAAATTAGCTTACACAGGGCCTTCCTTCAAATATGCAGGTTTTATGTTACCTGCGGGCCCCTTCCTTAGCGTTGATCAAATTTCAATGCCTGACGAGCGCTATCCCTTCTCTGGAAAATCCGCTTCCTTTATGTGACCATGATTGTGATCATTCGCTTAACCAAAAGGCACGTCACAACTTCGCGTGTCGTGTCTTTGCAAGTGAGTCACCCCAACTCTCCCGACCTTTGAAATCCCGAAACTCCGAGCTAGAACATAGATTGAGCTAGCTCCTCCCTTAACCTTCCTCAAAGTGACCCCTTATCATGTATGGTATTGTTTCCTAGCCCATTCAAGGACTTTTATTCTTAGTCTTATTGATTTTTTGTCTTTTTCATTTCAAGGGAAAAGTTGGGGGACACTGTCTTCGCATGGTGACTAGAGGTGATAGTGTTACCCACAAGAATTTCATGGAAATGAGAGGGATGGCTTATGATGAGAACCCCTTTCTCTTAGATATGCCACCAAGAGCCACTACCCTGGTTTGGTGACCAGATAGATGGTAGTTTCATACCGCTACATGCCCATGGACCTAATAGGATGACTCGTGATGAGACCTCCCATCCACCAACTAGTACCTTGAGTTTTGTTTCATCTTAGGGGTCCCATTTTCTTGTTGAGAATATTTTTACTACTTTCTAGAGAATCCCTGAGCGAAGAATATCAAAGGTTTCATTTTGGATTTTAACTCTTGCTAGCTAATTTTACCCTCTAGGCCTTTAGCCCCTTCTTCCCACAAGGTAAGGCACAACCCACCCTAGTGTGGAAAACCCAATGCCTGAACCAAGGTAAGGGGAGGTGAGAGGAATAATGATGGAAAGTGGTAAGTATGGAGGGAATGAATGATGACCTTTCATAGACCCACCCAGTGGCAACTCAACCTAAAGGGGAACCAACTTACTAGGGAATTATGTCACCCTACTAGGTATGAACAAGTTAAAGAGCATAATTTCCAAGCAAACATTATGAAATGAAGGAGAGTTCATTGCAACATATTCAAGTGCTTCAAAAATAAAAGTGATGCATACCATAATACTGAGACTCATTACCTCATGGAGAAAGACTTACTGCTACTTCAGGATGAGGATGGTGGGATGGATGTTGTTGTGGATAAATGGATTGCACTGCTACTTCATATCGTCTAGCTCTCAACACTCCATGTCTAGAACCTCTAGGACTTGATACATGATCTCCTTAGTTATCCCTAGGATAAGGGATAACAATGTGAATGCAGTCCCATCTCCCATCAATGAACCAACTAGTCCTACCATGGTCAAAGAATAGGATCCAATGATAGAAGAAATGGAGGTCGAACCACAGAATGACACAAAAAATCCTACATAGTAACTTGGATTAGGAGAAACTCAATAGATGAATGAGGGAGAGGATCATCGAACAAATTTGGATGAGCCTAGAGGACAGGTTGATGAAGTGGAGAACCCTATTGTAGAGCCAGCGCAATAGTCAACGGAAGTACTTCTAGAAGATGTTAGAGGACAATAAGATTCAGACACAAAAGTCGAGGAGGATACACACCAAGAAGCAGGGCCATCGACATCAAAAACGAAGACAAAGGGAAAACATACGGTACAAAGATCACCATGCAAAGAGAAAGAAGTAAAACTAACATTGTTGTGCATCCCTGAAGGAGTCAAGATCCTTCCTGGCATGCTAGGATGTGTGGATAAATTGAAGTATGCAGACCATGATATTACAGATAGGGACAATTTCCATGAGTTTGCACCACATGTCTATATGGAGAGAAAAGGTACAACTCCATCAGGGGTTCCAATTTTAGAGCCAAAGCAGTGGATTGCAGGATTGTATAACACATGTATCATGAACCTATTGGAAATTCTTCACTTTGGGATAGACAATTATGTCAATGCTTGTGTGAAACAACTATTGGCATTGGTGCATGGGGTGGTTCTATGGATGGAAAAACCGATATCAATATATGTAGATTTAATTGCAGATATTACAGGGTTGCGAATAGATGGAGAAAATACATAACAATATTTAGATGACAAGACAAAGGAGAAAGCTCTAACAGAGGAGATGAAGAAGAAATATAACACTGACACAGGATCCAGGGGGTTGATCATTAACAGAATCAATGAACCAACAACCATATTGGTGATCAAGATGATGGGTTGTAAATTTATAAGGAAATGTCACAAGGAATAAGCACCTATGGGAGTCATAGTAGTAGCCACATAGTGCACGAAGGGGATTCTACTCAGTTGGACCCCATATTTATTGAATTTCTTTTTAGATCACTGCAAGGATGCACATGATCTTGGAATAGAGTTCCACTATGCATGGTTGATTATATTGATAGCTTTGGTGGGTTGGGGAGAACCCAAATACAACAAATTTTACTCAAGTCCAGGAAAGTGTCGCGCAACGAAATATACAAAACTATGGCATACTTCAGACGCAAAACAAAGAAAGGGAAATTCCAGCATATTTGCTATGTATTATGATGAGATGCAGGAAAATATGGCTGATACATGGAGGATATCACTAGAAGTGGTGGAAGAGTATCAAAGTATAGCTAACTTTAAGGTGTCCAGACACAACATGTGGATCTAGGCCAAAAGGGATCCCAAGAAGGAGTGGTTACAATTGAGGTACTGTCACCTATGTGACATGAGATGAAGTGTAGTGGGCCATGAAAGACTGGACTAAAGAATGGAAGGTACCAGTGGTTTTCAAGAAGGTATCAAAAGGTAAGCAACAAGTAGAAGCTAGAACTTCACAGAAGTCAAACAGTCCAACAAGAAATATAAGAAAGACAAGACAACGTGTGAAGGAAACAGGGGGGATTGCAACAGTTAGAAAGCTAAGGAAGAAGAAACCTGTCCCCAAACCTTTAGCGCAGGATAAGGACCACACATAAGTAATAAATGGAGGAGTACATAAGGATAATAATGTTCCTATGTAGGAGGAACTAGGAGGAGTATATCTACCAAACATGGGCATCTTAGGTACACCATCGCATAAATAAACTCTTCCATTGAAGAGGACAATATTACAACCAGCTGGTTATGGAGGAGTACATAAGGATAATAATGTTCCTACGTAGGAGGAACTAGGAGGAGGATATATACTAGACATGGGAATCTTAGGTACAACATCACATAAATAAACTCTTCCATTGAAGAGGACAATATTACAGTCAACTGGTTAGTGCAAGAAGATGAAGGCACAGAAGGGCATTCCTGAGTTCACATTGACATAATATGATGCATAAATGGTTGTAATGAAAGTATAGGACCATGCACCAAAAGCATGGAAGGATGCAGAGAAGCAAAGGGAATAGATAATCAAGAAGTTGACAGAGGTTAAGGAGGCATTGAAAAAACTACAAATCAATATAGCTCATCAGAAGGAACAAGAGTAACAACAAACTTCGCAAGAAAGATCAGTTCTAGCGTAGGAGACAATACAAATAATATCAATGGGGAGTGAGAATTTTTTCATAACTCAAGAGATGTTGCAGGTGAAGGAGGAGACAACGCAAAATCCATTAAAGGACATCGATCACTTGGACTTGGCACTGCCCAAGGTTCCAACGAAGGAATTGTATAAACTACAAATCAATGTCACACATGAGATACAATCGAGGGCACGTGCATATGCAACAAGTCTACAACTGGCCAATGAAGTAAATAGGACACTAGTGTTGAAAATCAATGAGGTGCAGTTCGAAAGAGATAAATTAATGAATAACACTGAAAAAATAGAGCAGAAATTGGAGGAAGTGTTTAAAACAATTCCTGACAATGCGTAAGAAGGGAACATACCAACATAGTAGAAGATTAAAAAGACATCGTAGACTATGGAAGCATACAAGAATCACATTACAGAGTTGAACGAACTACTAACACCTGACACCCCACATTAAGTTAAAAAACAAAGGGAGGAGGAGGTGGCAAGTCATAAGGAGAGTATAGTGTAGAGCATCCAAGAAATCAAAGAGTTATATAAGAGGAGTGTGCAGTTGTGGACAAATTTACAGGAAGATGAAAAACTGAAGGAGTTAGAAAAAAAGGAAGAATGGGCCAATATTGTAGTACATGAATTAAAGTAGAAGCATAAGACAATGACAATCTTAGATAGATTGAAGAGTGCAAAAGAAATGAATAACTTGCTAGAATAATTGAAGAGCACACAAGTTGAAAAGAAAGCAAGGAAAGCATAGTTGGAGCCATTGCAAGAAAGCACAAAGAAAATGTTGAAAGAGATTAATGAAGCTAAGCGGCAGGTTGAAAAGGTTGGATTGGAGAATGAAGAATTAATGAATGAGCCCATCACTACGCAGACCATGGAGACTGTTGCAGAGAAGAGTACACAAGTGAAATATAGAGTTGAGGACATTTCAAGCAGGTTCCATGAACTGGAGAAGTTAATGCAAGAGGCACACACTACTTGAGTGGTTCATGATGAGCCACATGTGACTGTTGGGGGCCTATTGGCACAAGCCATTTTGGGGAACAACACATCAATCAAGGAAAACTGTTAGAAAATGAACCAGAAAAGGAGCATGCACTGAACAATAAGGAAAATCAACGCGATGAAGAAGGATTGTCAAAGGAAGGAAGGAGGAATCGAATCAACCACATGTGAAGGAAGTTAGAATCTGGAAAAACCTAATCCACTAAGGGTTAGGGTTTTGGTCATGATTGTAATGAGTTTTAACCCATTTTTGTAGTATAAATATTTATTTTAAGATTTGAGGAGAGAGGGTTGTGAGTTGCTATAAAGAGTTTAGTGTGACTAGTTAGTTTTGGCATGACATTTGTTGAGAACCGTGGAGGTAATCTATGAGTTTGTTTTAGAGAGAAAGATATGAATTGTAATTGAGGGTAAGGTGGAATGTTGTGGAGCTTGGTGCGATCTTTTCAGCCTCACCATTATCACTATTTGTATTCATATGTAATGCACACAACACAATAACATGATGAAGAATAATAAAGAAGAGAAGAGTGCCTAATATTTGTGGACGTATCCTAGGGGGTGAGCCACGATAAAACCTTATGTCACTGTGTGGAATGTTTCTTTTATGTTTTGCAATGGTTTGTGATGAATGAATGAATCTATTAGTAGTAAAATGTAGTGTGTACTAGAACCATTATGATATTTAATGTAGAAGGAACTGAACTGAATGTGAATGGTTACAAAATGGTAGATCTGAATGTAATGATGTGTTAGAATAATGAATCTCGTATATGTTGAAGTAAAAAGCATGTCTAACATCCCCAAAACAACATCCCTTCCAAGGCTGCAAAAATATGAGTCCTGTAGTCACCCATAAATCCATATTGGGTGAGACTTCATTATGCACTCTATGCACAGTGTTTCCCTTTGGTCTCCAAAAGGGACAATGGTTTGTAGGGTTTTGTTGGAAACCTAAAGTAGAACCTAGGTCAGCCCAAACATCCAACACTTGATTAAGCATCGAGCATACTTTATCCTACATTGGGTTGCAGACCAAGGGAGATAAAATATAGTTATTACAAGGGTATACTTGTGGTAAATGGGCCCAGGCTTAGTACTTCTTTGATCATGACAAGTAGTGATATGGACTCGAAGTGATTTCCATGTGTCAGATAGCATCGTGCTGACACTCACTCACAAGGGTGTACTTGTGGTGAATGGCCCATGTGTAGTTTTTCTCCTTAGTCATGTTGATTTGACTAGAAATGGTAAAGAATGGAGATGCTAGATGTTATCAAATGCGGATCTAGAGTGAGCATGATGTCATAGAGAGTTAGTTGGCTTCAGAGAGAGACATCTCCAAGGATTGATAGAAATGTGTCATGAGTCTAGGAAGAAGTTTGTATACTTCAGAGACAAGCTTGGCATGCTGCAAAATGTATCCCTCATTGAGAGGGAGTGTTGATGTTTGAAAAACATTCGAAATACATTCTCTTAGATTAATAATTAATAATATAATTATTAATCATTAAATAATATGTATAATAAGTAATTATAATAATAAAAAATAGTTATTGATTATCTAAGGGACACATCCTTTCATGGATGGTCACTATATGTTCTCTATATATGGAACACTCATCATTGTAATAATACATCAATCATATATCATCTCATATTATCTCTTATAGAAAAATCAACGAGTTAATCTTTTATTAATAAAAATGCATAATTACACTAAAAATTTTAAATATTCAATTTTTTTTTATGTGCATACTTTTATTATAATAGGGTCATGGATTATACTATAATAAAACCCATGGCCCTATTATAATTGGGTTTATCTTGGGTGATTAGGATGAATGATTTTTATCCTCCCCACACACGTTAAATTCTTGCAAGTGACATGTTGAACTCATAATCAATATATTGTTGTTATATATATATATATATTAATTTTTTTGAAATTGATGAAAGAAAAATTTAAATCATAAATATTTTATTCATATTTCAATATATACATGTAGCTCTAGAGTAATTTAATTAACTCTCGGGGATAATATTTCAATATATCATTAAGAAATACCTCTATATAATTGAGATAATGAAAATCCATGGAAGTATCTTCAACATGGTATAGTGTTGTCAATTATTGAGGTTCTCGAGGTTTAGTTAAAGAAGATGGAAAAGATGGTGTATTGTTCTCAATTATTGAGGTTCTTAAAGTAGTTGAAGAAAATGGAAAAGAATTTAAGAGGGGATTATTGTTTCTTCAAACTCATTAAATGTACCATAAATAATTATTTTTTCTTTCAAATAGGTTAAACACTAAATGTTTGAAGAAAGAGATTGTTTCTAAATTTTCAAGACAATTTTTTTTAAAATATTGATCATTTCATTGATACGGTTAAGATTTCTTGGTAAAGTGTTGGACAACTGAGAGGGGGGGGCGGGTGAATCAGTTGTTACTGTGCTTAAACAATTATGATTATTTTGAACTCTGTACAAATCACTCAATGACAATCACAATAATGCAGGGAGGCAAGCAATAGAATATTCAACATCAATCACACACATGAAATATACAGAGGCTGTTATTTCCCGAGGAAACCCATAAAGGGAAAAACCTCTTCTTCTTGATATGATAAGTAATCCTTATTTTTTGTACATTATCATTCTTATGAGAACTAACTCATTGTGAGGCTACCACCTCTGTTCTGCAAACTACAACTTGCTGAGAGCACCAGGTCTCTGGTTTCTGTAGCACCCACTAGTAGGAAGCACCAACTCCCTGGTTTCTCTAGCACCCACTAGAAGGAAGCACCATATTCCTAAGTGTTCCAGCACCAACTAGATGGATGCACCAACTTCAAATCACACAGGCACTGACCTGTATAATAGAGAACAATAGTTATCCCTTGCACCACCCTGTCACCCTGGTTTTTCTAGATGCAACCAGATGGAAGCTACAACTCCTTGTGTTCAAGCACCCACTTGAAACTCTAAGGACACCAATCCTCCATAGAACCTCCCTACCACCCTTAATTATAAATATTTTCTTTTTACAACTTTTTCACAGTGATACATCATTTATATATGGCTTCCCAGTCACATCACTGTTCTGCTACACTGCTCTGCTCTGCCTGCATCAATGTCTCTCATCTCATGTCTACTGCACTTTCTGTTCTTCTCTCAGATATGCATTTTTGTTCCTTGCTTACTCTGCACTTCTGCTCCTGCACGATGCATGCTTCTACCCCCATGAATCAATCTCAATAGTATCCCTCATCTCTTCTTTGTTCTACATTTTTATACTCTCTGTGCCCCTTCTGCATGCTTCATGCGTAATACCTCTACATGTTCTTCACAACATCACTGTTCTTCACTTCAATTTGTTCACTGCAACTCTTCCTTCCTCCTGCCTAGATCCATAGCAGGATTACTTCACTTCTTAGTTCTGCATGCTTTCCTCTCATCGAGTCATCTCCTAATCATCATAGCAACTCTTCATCTTCTCTGGTGGTTATGCCCAATGCATTCATCATTAGTGGTCGCTATGAGGAGATTCCTTATCTTCTCTGGCAGTCAAAAATCTCTATCTTCTCTGTAAGTGTCAGCCAGTCAATTATGAATTCTTTGGCTTCTAAACCCCTTCCCTCATGTGACCACCAACAATAACCAATGCCTATTCAAAAGGCGCTTCCCGATTTTTGTCTAGTGAGAGCTAACTCATTTTTACGATATGACATTGGGTTATGAACTTCACGTGACCACGTGATTGTGGGCGCGTCCATAGGAAATTTGAGGTCAACCCACTTTTCACCCCACAATTCACTACGAGCATCCACGCATCCTTACTCCAAAACCGTGGTTTCAATTGTGGCCCGCTTACGAAAAATTAAGGCCCAAGCAGATTCTGGCCCCGCAATGAAGCATGATAGTCGATCTCACGATCTTGACGATGCTCTTGAATGAAAAGTTCAAATCTTTCCTCTCAAGTCTATGGACCATATCTCTCCTTCCTCCATCAATGGTTGCGGTCAAATTGAGACCTCGCATGTCGAGTGTTTGAACGTGAGCCAACCCTAACTCTTACTCTGATGTGACCAATGGTTGTGACCACAACCCTATTCGAGAAGGCATTTCGCGATTTCTGCGATCTCCTTTGTAGAGCCCAGCGAGGTGCTAGCTCCTCCCTTAACCTTCATCAATGTGACCACCAGCTGTGATTAGGGGCCAAGAAAGAGGGGTGCGTAGTGATTTCGCATATCATGAACTCTTGCTATGAGTTGCCTCGAAACTCCCAACTCGTGAAACTTTGAAATGCTTCATATCAGATCAACGATCAAGATCTATCCATCTGATCGACGGTTGCGATCAATATCGCTGAATCGGACTTCATATCAGATCAACAGTCCAAATCCTCGGTGATCTAATGACCCAGATCATTTCGCGACTTTGCATGTCACGAGTTCCTACAACTCTCACCTTTGACTTCTCCAGCTTGCGAGTCAGCAAAATGTTGATCTCTTACCACGTGTCCTCTGGATCCAATGACTCATACCATTTCGCGATTTCAAATATCACGAGTTCCTACAACTCTCACCTTAGACTTCTCCAGCTCACGAGTTAACAAAATGATGATCTCTTTCCACATGTCCTTTGGATCCAATGGCTCAGATCATTTCGCGATTTCACATATCGTGAGTTCCTACAACTCTCACCTTTGACTTCTCTAGCTCGCAAGTCAGCGAAATGTTGATCTCTCGCCACGTGTCCTCTGGATCCAACTATTCAGATCTCATTGCAATTTCGCATATCCAAAGTTCCTATAGCTCTCACCTTTGACTTCTCCATCTCACGAGTCAGTGAAATGATGATCTCTCGCCACATTTCCTCTGAATCCAATGGTTGTTAGTCCTTCGCGCTCTGATCCAATGACTAAGGTCTAATCTCCTCCTCTCTGCGTTCCTCATGTATGGACTTTGATCTGACGACCATCGGGTATTTGGGATTGGTGATCCAATGACCACTTTCGCTCCTCCTCCCGAGCTTATGCATCCTCCAGACTTGGAATAATTTCTAAGTGTCAAAGGCCTTGACCTTTGATCCTTCTGCGAGTCTCAATGACTTAGACCTCGTCTGCGCTTCTAGAAACTGCTATCTCTTTTGAGCTTTCTTGTCTCTTCAAACTATTCGCTTCTCCTCCTGAGCTTACGCTTCTTTATGAGATTTGATCTCTACCTACTCATGGTATTCCTCCTGAGCTTTTAGAGCTTGCTCTTCTGTGTATTTTCTACTGTTCTTTCCATGCACACTCTGCCTGTAAACCTGCCAACATAGTTGTTGTTCTTTCCATCAATGAAAAGCACACTCTGCGTGTAAACATGCCAACAATATCCCCCTTTGGCATTGATGGAAACCCTGAATGACTACAATATTCATCTTAGACCTCCAACTATAGCATCCACGCCTTTTCTCCCCCTTTGACATCAATGTCAAAGAAAACATGTTCCCCCTGAGCTATTGCAATATTTTTCAGAGGTATCAGATATTCAAACAACACATACTCCCCCTAACAGGATGGACTCACTTAGGTTGATAGTGGGGTCACGCGCAAATTCCGGCATAGATACTCAAACTAAGTCTATGTTTAGGTTGATACTCAATTGAATCTGTTTAGGTGGGGCCTGATACCTTCCTACCATTCCAACAACATGCATTATGTCTGGATGAGATGTTGTGATGTATAATAGGATGGCTATGATAGACCTATATGAACTCTGATCAACATCAGGTGAATCATCATCCTTGCCTAACTTACATCCAGTGACCATAGATGTGCTCATAGGTTTGGAATGTTCCATTTGAAACCTTTTCAACATTTCTCTTAGATATTTTTCTTGAGAAATAAATATTCCTTCATACCTCTGAGTAATTTGTAGGCTAAGAAAAAATGACAGTTCCCCTATCATAGACATTTCAAATTTAGACTGCATGGTAGAAGCAAACCATTTTACCAATGAAGCATTATTACTACCGAAGATGATGTCATCTACATAGACCAACATAATGAGCAGATCATTACCGTCTATTTTGATAAATAGATTGTTGTCAACTGTTCCTCTCTTGAACCCTTTGTCTTGTAGGTATGTATCCAGTCTGTGATACTGGGCACGAGGAGCTTGTTTCAACCCATATAAGGATTTCTTCAGCTTGCAGATAAATTCAAGGTTATCTGACAGTTGGAAACCCTTTGGTTGTTCCATATAGACTTGTTATCTTAGATATCCATTTAGAAAAGATGACTTGACATCCATTTGGTAGACTTTAAACTTCTTATGACAAGCATAGACAAGAAACATTCTAATATCTTCTAATCTTGCTATGGGCGCAAACGTTTCATCAAAATCCATTCCTTCTATTTGAGCATACCCTTTACAGACCAATCTATATTTATTCCTGACAATTTGTCCTTGTTCATTCATTTTATTTTTAAAAACCCGTTTGGAGCCATTTACATTCTTATCTGTCGGTCTAGGAACGAGCTCCCAAGTATTGTTTTTCTCAATCTGATCCAGTTCCTCGTTTATTGATTTTAACCAATTTACATCTTCACTGGATTCATTCAAGGTTTTGGGTTTCACCATGGATACGAAAGCTATATGTGATTTCTCAGCGTTTTTTATTATCCTTCTCCTAGTTTGTACACCTTTGTCTTTCTCACCAATTATCTGACTTGTAGGATGATTCTTTTGAGTAATTCTAGAGGAAGAATTTGAGGTTGTCTGTTGATTTGAATTTTCCTGAGTATTTTCATATTCATCTGACTCAAAGACTTCTTGTTTTTATTTTTGGACATTTTCAGCTTCAACTTCACCTATATCCTCTATTGTTGATTCAATATTGTTCACCTCTCTTACTGAGACTCCTTCATCAACTTTTATGTCAAGACAATCAACCAATTTATGCAGCCTCTTATTATAGCATCTGTATCCTTTGCTATTTGTATCATACCCTAATAATATGCCTTTATCAGCCCTGTCATCATACTTTCCAAGGTTCTCATTATTATTCTTTATGTAGCATTTAGTCCCAAAGACTTTGAAGTGTTTGATTGTAGCAGGTCTTCCATGCCACAAATCATAAGGTGTCTTGTTACTGTGTGGTCTGAGGTGAGATTTATTAAGAATATGGATTGTTGTGTGTATTGCTTCAACCCAGAAGGTTTGACCAATGTTCTTCTCATTCATCATTGAGCTGGCCATTTGCCGAATTGTTCGATTTTGCCTCTCAACTACTCCATTTTGTTGTGGAGTTCTTGGGATTGTGTATTCTCTCTTGATCCCATGTTTATCACAAAATTCCTTGAAATCACTTGACATAAATTATCCTCCTCTGTCTGATCTTACTACTTTTATCCTGTTGCCTTTTGATTCTCAGTTAAAGCCTTGAATATTTTAAATTTCTCAAATGCTTCATATTTTTCCTTGAGAAAAGCAACCCAAGTGAGTCTAGAGTAGTCATCAATGACCAACATAAAGTATTTTTCCTTCCCTGTGCCTTCTTGTATTGATGGTCCACATAAATCCATATGGAATAATTGGAGTGGTTTCTCTATTGAAGTAGAGCTCTTGGATTTAAACTGTGTCCTGGTTAGCTTTCCTACTTGGTAGGGTTTACAGACATAATCTTGTGGCTTTAATATTCTTGGAATATCTTTCACTGCCTCAAGATTTTTGAGCTTGATTAAGTGGTCAAAGTTTAGATGTCCATGTCTCCTATGCCATAACCAACTCTCATCGTGTTTGTTTAGATGACACTCTTCTCTATCTTCTTTCAACACATATACATTATTTTCTTTCCTTATGCCTTTAGCAACCACTTGTCCCGAGTTTACAAACTTTATCTTGCAATCTTTGGAATCGAACACTACTTCAAATCCTCTATCACACATTTGACTTACACTGAGAAAATTATGTTTCATCCCATCTACAAGCAGAACATCTTGGCCTTTTCCTTTACCTTTACTCAAACTCACCATCCCTTTACCCTTGATTTTACCTGGTTCATCATTTCCAAAGGTCACATTTCCTGTTTTGCCTTTACTTAGAGACAAAAACTTACTTTTGTCTCCTGTCATATGTTTGGAGCATCCACTGTCAATATACCAGAGGTTCTTTTGTCTTTGAGATGACAACACTAATCTTCACTTTTCATTTTCTTTCTTCTTCCAAACCTTGACATTTTCAGCAGAGAGATTCAAATCTGGTTCATAGTTCCTTAACCGACAGTCTGCAGCTTTATGTCCATAATTATGGTAGGTGTAACATTATGGTTCATTGAATAAATGATCATAATGATTGATATGCTTAACCTGTGTCATTTTCCCAACCATCACATGATTTGCAGTATGTGGTTGTTTGTTACTTGGCTGTCTCATTCTTTGTTGCGACAAATATCTATTCCTTGAGTGTCTTGATTTCTCATATCTAAATATTAAAGAATAGTTTATAGATTTGTGACCAAAGTTAGAACAGAAAAAACAATATCCATAGAAACATCCTTTGTACCTGGAAAATGGTTGTCTTATTTGAGCAGGTCAATTTCTTCTATTATGATGATTTCTTTGAGCAGAAGGTGTATTATTTCTTTGTTCTACAGGTTCAGTACTGGTACATTTTCTTTCACTCTTCCTTGACGGCTAATTATATTCCTTTGTTTATCCATACTTGTCATTGTCAATGAATGTAGATTTGACAAACTTGATGGATTATTTGTTTCTTGGCTGACCACTATTTGATCCTTCTTCATAACCCAAACCAGTCTTCAAATTTGGATTCATTTGCTGAATCAAAATGGTGGCTAATCCTTCTAAGGCTTTAATTCTTGGAAGATTTTGGAGATACAAAGCTTTAAACTTATCCATCTCTTTTCTGGTTTTTACTACCTCTTCTTCCAAGGCTTCACATCTTTCCTTCTTCTCTAGTAACTATTGTTTTAGAATGTCCTCTATTTTCTTTGCCTCTTCTAATTCCACTTTTAGCAGGGCAAAGTATTCATCAGGTTTTTTACTGTCTTCCTTGAACTATATCAACAATTATTTTTGCTTTCTCTTCTTAAATCCGAGTTTGTCAATTCCTTTTAGAGCACTGATCATTTCTCCTTCCAAGTCAACCGCATCTTCTTCATCATCAACATCACTTCCTATTATTTCATTATCATAATCCTCTTTGGCCATAAGCATAAAGTCATTAACCTTATCTTTATCATCATAATTACTATCTGTGTCTCCTGAAGAGTCATTGTTGTTTACACATAAACTTTTCTTTTTACCAAGTCTCTTGGATTTATACTTCTCTTCACCTTCAGATTTCTTGTCCTTCTTCTTGTGTGGACACTTAGATGCAAAGTGACCTATCCTTCCATAATTAAACAATTTGAAGGGAATATTGCCTTGGTACTTGCCCGATCATTTCTTTAGTCTTCTCACAAATTTTGCTTCAATTTCATCAGGCTCAGAATCCTCATTCTGATCATCTTTAAATGATGCTTCTCTAGAGGTGGGTTTATCTTTAACTATCCTCATTTCATATGCAATCAATGTTCCTAGAAGTTGATAAAAATCCAAATATTTTAGATCATTAAGTTCTTCTATAGCAGAGACCTTTGGGTTGAACCTATCTAGCAGAGATCTCAAAATTTTCTGAGCTAAAGAGGGCTCCTCAATTTTTTCACCAAGAGATTTCATTGCATTTACTAGTTCTTCAACTCTCAAAAAGTACTTCACAACAATTTCATCCTCTTTCATATTTAGTTGTTCAAACTGTACTCTGTAGGTTTGAAGCTTGGCATACTTTACCTTATCATTACCTTCATAACTGCTAATGCGTTTGTCCCACATTTCTTTGGCAGTTTCTAAGTGCATAACTTTTACAAATTCTTCTTCTGCAAGCCAACTCAGAATAACATTCATAGCCTTAGTGTTGAAGCTGAATTCTAGCTTGTCATCCTTATTAGCTAGTACAACTGGCTTTACATAACCAATCTCTACCACATCCCAGACATCTGCACCTAAATCCATTATGTAGGTTCTCATCCTAACTTTCCAGAAGGCAAAGTTTGTTCCATTGAACATGGGGGCCTTATTGGTTGAATTTCCTTCATGGCTTAACATGTTTAAGCTTATCGATATACCTTTAGATAAAAGGAACCTGTCTCTGATACCAATTATTAGACAATTGAGCGGGGGGGTGAATCAGTTGTTATCGTGCTTAAACAATTATGCTTATTTTGAACTCTTTAAAAATCACTCAATGACAATCATAATAATGCAGAGAGGTAAGCAATAGAATATTCAACATCAATCACACACATTAAATATACAGAGATAGATATTTCCTGAGGTAACCCATAAAGGGAAAAACCTCTTCTTCTTGATATGATAAGTAATCTTTATTTTCTGTACATTATCATTCTTATGAGCACCAACTCATTGTGAGAATACCACCTTTGTTCTGCAAGCTGCAACTTGCTGAGAGCACCAACTCTCTGGTTTCTCTAGCACCCACTAGAAGGAAGCACCAACTCCCTGGTTTCTCTAGCACCCACTAGAAGGAAGCATTGAATCCCTAAGTGTTCCAACACCAACTGGATGGAAGCACCAACTTCCAGTCACACAGGCACCGATCTGTATAACAGAGAACAATAGTTCTCTCTTACACCACCCTATCACCCTAGTTTTTCTGGCTGCAACTAGATGGAGGCTACAACTCCTTGTGTTCAAGCACCCACTTGAAACTCTGAGGACACCAATCCTCCCTAGAACCTCCCTACCACCCTAAATTATAAATCTTTTCTTTTTACAACTTTGTCACAGTGATGCATCATTTATCTATGGATTACTAGTCACATCATTGTTCTGCTACACTGCTCTGCTCTACCTGCCTCAGTGTCTCTCACCTCATGTTTGTTGCGCTTTCTGTTCTTCTCTCAGATATGCATTTTTGTTCCTTGATTCTTCTGCTCTTCTACTCCTGCATGATGGATGCTTCTACCCCCATGAATTACTCTCAACAACAACCCTCATCTCTTCTCTATTCTGCATTTTTGTACTCTTTGTGACCCTTCTGCATGCTCCATGTGTAATACCTCTGCATGCTCTTCATAACATCATTGTTCTTCACTTCAGGTTCTTCACTACATCTCTCCCTTCCTCCTGCCTAACTCCATAGTAGGATTACTTCACTTCTCAGTTTTGCATACTTTCCTCTCATCGAGTCATATCCTAATCATCATAACAACTCTTCATTTTCTCTGGCGGTTATGCCCAGTTCGTTCATCATTAGTGGGAATTATGCCTAGTGCGTTCATCATTAGTGGGCGTTATGCTGAGATTCCTTAGCTTCTCTGGTAGTTGAAACTCTTCATCTTCTCTGTCAGTGGAAGCCAGTCAATTATGGCTTCTTTGGCTTCTAAGCCCCTTCCCTCACATGACCACCGACAGCGACCAAACACCTATTCAAAAGGTGCTTCCCGATTTATGTCTAGTGAGCGCTAGCTCCTTTTCATGATATGACCTTGGGCTATGAACTTCATGTGACCATGCGATTGCGGGCGCGTCCATACGTAGTTTGAGGGAAACCCTCTTGTCACCCCTCAATTCACTACGAGCCTCCACACATCCTTTCTCCAAAATCATGGTTTCAATTATGGCTCGCTTACGAAAAATTAAGGCCCGAGCAAATTTTGGCCCCGCAATGGAGCACGACCATCGATCTCACGATCTTGACGGTGCTCTTGAATGGATGGTTCAGATCTGTTCTCTCAATTCTATGGAACATATCTCTCCTTCCTCCATCAATGATTGAGGTCAGATCATGACCTCACATGTCGGGTGTTTGAACGTGAGACAACCCTGACTCTTCCGCTTATGTGACCACTGGTAGTGACCACAACCCTATTCAAGAAGGCATTTTGTGATTTCGGCGATCTCCATTGTAGAGCCTAGCGACATGATAGATCCTCCCTTAACCTTAATCAATGTGACCACCAGTTGTGACCAGGGGCCAAGAAAGAGGGGTGCATCACAATTTCGCATATCGCAAACTCTTGCTATGAGTTGCCTCGAAACTCCCAACTCACAAAACACTGAAATGCTTCATATCAGATCAATGGTTGGGATCTCTCTAAAATGATTCATATCAGATCAATGCTCGAGATCTCTCTGAAATTATTCATATCAGATCAACGGTCTAGATCCTCGGTGATCCGACAGCCCAGATCATTTTGTGACTTCACATATCGCAAGTTCCTACAACTCTCACCTTTGACTTCTCTAGCTCGCGATTCAACGAAATGATGATCTCTTGTCACGTGTCCTCTGGATCCAACGTCTCAGATCATTTCACAATTTCGCATATAGAAAATTCCTACAACTCTCACCTTTGAAATCACCAGCTCGCGAGTCAGCGAAATGATGATCTCTTGCCACGTGTCCTCTGGATCCAATGACTCAGATCATTTCACGATTTCGCATATCGCGAGTTCCTATAACTCTCACCTTTGACTTCTCTAGCCCGCAAGTCAGCGAAATGTTGATCTCTCACCACGTGTCCTCTTAATCCAACGGTTCAGATCTCATTGTGATTTCGCATATCACAAGTTCTTATAACTCCCACCTTTGACTTCTCCAGCTCGCGAGTCAGGGAAATGATGATCTCTCGCCACATGTCCTCTGGATCCAATGGCTGCTAGTCCTTTGCGCTCTGATCCGATGGTTGAGGTCTAATATCCTCCTATGCATGCTCCTCATGTATGGACTCTGATATGACGATCATCGGTTATTCAGGATTGGTGATCCAATGAACATTGTCGCTCCTAATCCTGAGCCTATGCATCCTCTCGACTTGGAAGATTTTCTAGGTGTCAAAGGCCTCGACCTTTGATCCTTCTGCGAGTCCTGATGACTTAGACCTTGTCTACGCTTCTGGAAACTGCTATCTCTTCTGATATTTCTCATCTTTGAATATTGTTCTCTTCTCCTCTTGAGCTTACGCTCCTTTCCAAGCTTTGATCTTTGCATACTCATGGTATTCCTCCTGAGCTTCTCGAGCTTGCTCTTCTATTTCTTCATTGTTGTTCTTGGCATGCATACTCTGCCTGTAAACCTGCCAACATCGATGCTATTGTTTCCATCAATGACAAGTACACTCTACCTGTAAACATGCCAACAATAAGTTGGTCTCCAAGCTTGGTTTCACCATTGAGGAAATTGCATAAATTGGGTAGAAATGGAAAATTTAGAGAGCCATAACTTTCATATTAGAGTTGAATATTGAGTGTTGTTATAGACACTTTAAAGGTAATTTGGAGGAGAAAATTATAGAAGTTTTAATTTTTCAAAATATTAATATGGTTGTTTCATAAAGTTATGGGAACATGACCTCTCAGCTTGAGTGGACAATTCAACTATCAAATGTGGAAAACTTCTAAAGCAATTTTAATTTTGGAAAAAAAGTTTAGGATGATAGAGGTGCATACTAGATGTGAACATTGATCAAGGAAGGTTGCAATACTTCATGATGGTTCCTATACAATGGTGTGGAGGCACATTTGGACGTGCAAAGGCATGGCAACAAAAAATGGTTGAGTACTTAATAATAAGGTAATGTTTCCAATAACTAGGAACACTCAAGGAGAGTGTCATGGAAAGGTATATTAACAAAAGAAGTCAAATGCTATGAATGGATATTGTTAAGGTCTATCACAGGTTTGATTCCATTTTCAATCATGAATAATAAAGGAACCAAGAAGGTGGTGTCATGAAAGAAAAATAATACATACAAAATATTTATTGCAATCAGTAAGTGCAATTCAAATTACATAAGAAGAGTTATGGAAGGACCTAGTTATGGTAGTTGGATACTATATGAAGAAAATAAATTGTGATAGGTATAAATAGCCATAAAATCTATTGGTTGTTGGATTTGAATAGAAGCATGACATCACTATGCATAGAAGGTACCTGTTAAGTTTCTTAACCCCCGAATACAAAGAAAGTAAACTAAGTAATAATGGCTACAAGTCATGATTGGAAAGAAGAAAATGATGGAGATTGGTATGGTATATAAAATCTACCAAGGAAAAAGAGAATAAGGACTTCATGAGGTTACGTGTGGCTTATGGGATGGGTGAATCATCTCTATGGGTGTAACATCCCCTTTTTCAAACCGCAAAATAGTGATGTATATTGTAAATGTGATGTATGGATGAGGGACAGGTGATGTAATATACATAAATGATGTATATTGAATATAATAAATAAAATGTATCATCAACTGCAGATGGTTACAGAGAAAAATTTGTGGGCTTAGTTTCCACAAGAGAGGGAAGGGGTCCAAGGGGGAGAGTTTACCCATGTCTATTAAACCCAAACCCTTTTATTTCTAAATTATTCTTGCCATGAACCTTCCATTTTATCATTGAGCATTTCCATATCCAATCATTGAGTTCATGTAAGAGGGTGGGTGTGATAAGTCACATCCCATAGTTATTGAGAGCATGAGGGTTGAGTACAATCATCTTGGTGAAGAATGCAAGTCAAGGAAGCAAGTGAAAGAGAGGAAATTTGTATGGGTAGAGGGGGAGGAATTAAACAATCACGTTTTTGCATGGAGAGTAGTTTTTACATGGATATTTTTGGATAGAGAGAGTTCTAATTGTTGAAGCTTGAAGGTAGCCATAGTGGGCATGTATGGTAGTTGTTTTAGATTTTTATTTCATGAGAATACATGTTTAGTGGGCATGTATGGTAGTAAACATTTTGTTGCTATGTGAATTCATGTTACAATTGTAGAATTTTGGACATCCCAACAAGGATATTTCATGTCTAACTTGTGCTGGAAACCCTGAAGGGGAGTGGGAAGGCTTAAGGGACTGTGAGCAGTGTAGGGGGATCCCATCCCTACATTGTGAAGGTTGTGGGGAAGGGATTCGATGGACTAGAATTAGGTGTGGGAATTTGTGGTTGAGAGGGGGGCCTTAGCCAACCTAGGTGACCACCATCTCTTGTCGAAGCATAGCCCTATCTCGGGGGGGACTTGTTGTTGAGAACTTAAACAACAAGGCTATGATTGGGAGGAACATTCATTCTTTGCAGCGAGTGGCATATTTCATAAGATACTTTTTCTTCTTTGTCGTGTTTATTTATGTTAAATGTTGATATAGTTTTTTTGCATTTTACTGTTAGTAGAATGATGTACATGAATTTCCATTTATGTGGTTGAATGTTTCTATATGTGCTTGGATATTGTCATTCATAGTTGAAGTAGTTTCATTTACATTGTTAATTCGTATGAATAGTTGCATGAGTTTGAATGACATGTAGTGTGTTGCATCTCTTTTGTCACCTAAATGAGAAAAATAGAGATGCTTACAAGCCCAGTTGGGTTAGCTAGGAAAGACATCAGTGAACGCAAGAGTTAGAAACATCAAGCATATAATATAAACAAAATACTAATCTAAGAACAATAATAAAAACTAAACTAGAGTGCATAAGGACATTAGAACAAGAAATAAACAACATTCATGCCACCAATGGAAAGAATTGTATTAGTGGAAAGAAAACATCAAAGAGAAAGGGAGACTTATGGTTCCCCCTTTCCTCCAAGGGAGGGCTCTTGGACCCCCAAAGATTGAGCTCTTATTACAAGTAACAAACTGGAATTAAATGGTGAAGAGAATCCAAAGAACATTCACTCAAGACGTGATGTGAATGGATCAAATGAAATGATGCTTGCATGCTCTTGATGAGGAAAGAGGATCCTCCAAGAGAATATAAGAAACATAATAATACAAATGAATTCCTTGAAAATATAGTACACCCATGGCCTCTTTTTATAGCATAGCTTTGAGGAATTATGCAACCAGTTCTTAGTGTGAAAAAGGGGCCCTTAGGGCACCTTTAGGTCTTTGACCAACTCCCCAGTTAGATTCAGTCGAGATTTGGGTGTCAAATCGACTTGGAAGCTGAACCAGAAGTGGGTGGAAGGCCGACCAATATCATAAATGCACCATTTTGAGGTGTGCATGGCTTTTTGCATCCACAGTTGCGTATCAGACTATTGCTCATGCACATGTGCCTTGTGTAGTTTTAGTGCATGCTGATTTTATTGTTGGTTGTATAGTTTTGGACCTTTTGGAAATGCATTTTTGGTCCATGAGTGAACTAATGAGTGTTTTGAATATGCATGATTCCTATAAACATTTACGGACAAAATTCTAGTGATAATAGATGCCCCTTGATCTGTGAGGTTAGGAGCATACGTATAGCCGAAATACATCAATGTTTCTTCTACTGAGAGTACCTGTGTAAGAAAGAGTGTTGTGGGTAGTGTCAAGAGCTACCCATTGGAAGGACAGGGGAACTTGTAGAACCCAAACATTTCCCAAGGTGTGGAAAAATAAAATTGTGTACAAACGAGGCAGGCATGTCCCATGCTCGTGTCATGTAACTCAAAAATGTGTAATACAACAACTGAAGTTGTGTGTTGGTGTAGATGACTGTAGTGTCCTTGGGGGTGGTTTGATAATGGAAGAGGACAATGTTGAGGGTGAAAAAACTTTGAAAAGAGGTGATGACACATGTAATAAGGGTCGATAATTCGCGGGCATGGATGGCCCAACAATTTTCAGAGGTCTTTGACAAATACAATAACAACTGCAATAGTCGCAAAGTAAGACCCAACATAACATGAGATGGCATTGAAGTCAAATGCTATGGCGGTCAATGACAACAGAGAGAAATGATGGTTCTCCCTATTCCATCCAAGACTCTTCATTATAAAGGTGATGAGAGGCAATATAGTATTGCCCTTCTGGAATCTGTGTTGATGTCGATATAAAGGGAGATGTGACTCCAAGAAGAAAAGGGCTTCATGAAATCCACTAGATGAGATCAGGAACTGATGAGGTACATGGATGAAGTCAAGATGTGGTGAGACTCAATACTACCATTGATTGGGGATATATGTGAAGTATGAGTGGAAACAACTGTGAAACTGAATCTAGTGTCAGGGGGATGACTAGATGAGGGTAAGTTGTTCCAGAGGCATGACAAAAATGGACAAACACAGAGATCAAAAAGGTGTAAGGATTGTGGGATACTTTGGTTTTATGAGTAATGTCAATGATGGGGGAAAGTGAAAAAAAATTCCCCAACCAAGGGAAACAAGGGTTGATTTGCCGAAAAAGGAAGGTTGCTAAAGGCGACAATAGAAAGTTTTGTAAAAGTGGGAAAAAGGGGTTTGTACAATTATTGAAAGAATAAAAAATAAGTTGGGATAACTGTGCAGATACAGAAACGGGTGCCCCAGTGGAAGATGGCTTGGCCTGATGATGGCGCAAGTTTCTTGGAGAACAAGTGGAGGTTTAGGGCCCCATAGGTGGGTTTCCGTATTAGGGAAATGGATGGAGGACAATCTGCAGATGGGCAAACTGACGGTGGAGGAAATGGATGGTTAATGATACTGTGGGGGTGTAGTCAAAATAGAACCATGATGAAGTAACCTGGGAGTCCATTGGGTAGGCTATAAAAATGAGGAGAATGAGTATGTGGCTAGTTCTCGATGATGCGTAAGACTATCGAGACTCCCATCCCTGAAGGGTGAAAACAACATGAGTGTCAAAGTTCCAAGGGGGGCTATGAATGGGACAACTCATGTGGGGGAGAGTGCTACTGGGTGACAGTACCAAAATGCAGCGGAGGTGACAATATTGTAGAGCCGGATATAGGGATCCTAGAGGCAAAGATCGGAGGGTGTGACTGGGAGATGCAATTTGATATTTAGAGGGAATGACTACATGCTAGTGTCGATGATATGCCTGAAGGGGTAATGTTGATGGGTGATGATCAAGTACCTGCACACATGAGAATTGAATACCCGACGTGAAAAATATCTGAAGAGAAAGATCATATATCAGTTATTCAATAATGCAAGAATGGAAGCATGCATACCTGAGCTTAATATGAGAAAAATGCCCCCCGGGGGCTGAGGATGGATGGTGGCCTAGGGAATGTGACTATGTAGGTGGCAGGATCCTGGTCTCGTGGCTAAAGACGGATCGAAAAACAGACACCCTGAGTTGCCGGAATTGAATATTGAAGTTTGGAAAAATGGCCTATATATAGCTATAGGGCCCACATTGCTACCTCATTTGTACCTATTGCCAGAGTGATTGGACGAGAGATTTCAGAGGAGATTTGGAGAGTCTTGGAGATTGATCCGGTCAATTCAGGATCAACGAGTGTCACGTTAGTGTTCACTGTTCATAACCTCCTTCATTGTAGTTAGGTTTCCCTTTTTGGGAAGGGCCTGTACGAAGGGTCATACAGGGGGTTTTGTGGGTGTGCCCCCCCCC
>ML822262.1:49284-64470 GCA_009831015.1 Picea engelmannii | reverse complement strand
TATGTCGGGAACATATCGTGACCGTCGGATTTCCTAACTACAAATGCATACTAATGCATACTAAAGAAACACACTTTTACCTAACGACATATTAGACCAAGTAGATCTTAACTAACTCCTAAGTGTCTAGATATCCTAACAGAATCCAACCACTTCCATATATGTGCATATACGAAAGTGGTCCACTTTCATATATGTGCATATACGGAAACCAACCACTTTCATATATGCACATATACAAAAGTTGTTGGTTTCCTTATATGCGCATATACAAAAGTCATCCACTTCTGTATATGTTCATATATGGAAGCCGACCACTTCTGTATATGCACATTTACATAATTTAGATTCAATATATGTGCATATACGGAAGCATGTATATATGGAAGCCAACTTCCATATATGCACATTTATAGAAAGTTGCCAACTTTTGTAAATGTGCATTTATGGAAGCCACCTTCAATAAATGCACATTTACGAAAGATATATTTTGTATATTCTCATATATAGAAGCCAACTTCCATAAATGTGCATATACAAAAGCTAACTTTTGCATATGCGTGCTTTCATCTATGCGTGCTTATGTATATGCACATTTACGAAAGTTGGGTTCCGTATATGTGCATATACTAAATCCAACTTCTATAAATGTGCATTTACGGAAGTTGTCTTTCGTATATAAGCATTTATGGAAGTTGGTTTCAGTATATGCGTGCTTCCGTATATGCTCATATACAAAAGACAATTTACATATATACACATTTACGAAAACAACCTTCTGTAAATGGGCATATATGGAAGTGTGCATATACGGAAATCAACTTCCGTATATGCACATATATGAAAGTCTCATTCCGTAAATGCGCATAAATTGAATCCAACTTCTGTAAATGCGCATAAATTGAATCCAACTTCCGTAAATGCACATATTCATAAGTGCGCATATATTGAATCCAACTTATGTAAATGCGCACTTACGAAATATAGAAACTTCTATAAATGCACATTTATGAAAGTTGGATTCAATATCTGTGCATATACAGAAGAACTTATATATGGAAGCAAACTTTCGTATATGCACATTTACAAAAGGCTACCAACTTCCGTAAATGCGCATTTACGGAAGCCACCTTCAATAAACTCACATTTATGGAAGGCAGAGTTCGTATATGCTCATATACTGAAGCGTGCATATACGGAAGCCAACTTCCATAAATGCGCATATACATAAGCCAAATTTCTTATATGCGTTCTTTCGTCTATGTTTGCTTCCGTATATGCACATTTAAAAAAGTTGGCTTTCGTATATGCGTGCTTCTGTATATGTGCATATATTGATTCCAACTTCTGTAAATGTGCATTTATGAAATTTGGCTTCCGTATATGCACATTTATGGAAGTTGGCTTCCATATATGCACGCTTTCGTATATGCTCATATATGTAAGATAACTTACGTATATGACGAACTCCACGATTGGCTTTTATTGTATGTCATTCGATTGAAGTAGTGTCATCACTAAAATAGATTCTTCTTTCTAACAGATCTGCACCATTACCAACAAGTGGAAAATCACCAAGTTCATTGATCACTGATATAGGAGTAAAATGGGCACCCATTGTAGATTTTTTTTATTTTTTATTTTCAATCCCTTCCTTTACATGATTTAAATTAACACAAGGTCTCAACAAGTTGGAAAATTTGGTCACTAGTTATTGGTTATCTTGGTTTTGTTAAGGACTTGTGGCTATGGTTCTATTTGAAAATATGTATGATTCAAGTGGATCTCATTCCACTACAACTAGGAAACAAAGAATTCATGCAAAAATTTCACTTGAATCCTTGTTACACAAAAAAAGGGAGGAAACAAAGCATAATAGCATATAGTGGAAATTTAAAAACTACTATATGTGAGGGTTTAACTTTAGTGGAATGGACTACTGTAGATGAGAAGGTATATCAATGGAGATCTGGAAAATACTGGAGATAAAACCCTCCCATGGGAAGATTTGTATCATAGAAGATGATGCTTCTTCCCTCATCTTACATATACCTAACATATACTTAGTCAACAAAGAGTAATACATTAACAATTGATATGCAAAAGAGTTGAAATTGTAGCATATGTCAAACCTGGAAAATCACCAACTAGAGAGTTTTCATCCAATGAAGCATGTTCCAAGGGAGGAAGATTACCAGAAGAAGCTCTTATATCTATAATATAACAATGCAATATTCATTAGAATTCATATTGGCATATAAAATAATACATACTTGAAACATATATTATAACAATTGAGAGTCCCACCAATTGTACCTGTAATGGTAGGAAAACTAGAATGACACTGCATTTGTCTATGTCCTTGGATTACAACCACATTAATGGATTGTTTCACCCCTGCAAACATCCAGTTGTTGCTTCATTAAAAAAATGGTTATTCCTATATATACTAATATTAACATATTGATCTCACCACTCTACAAAACTCACTCGGGACAATAGAGGATGCATTTTTGGCGCGAGGACGACCTTGCTTGTTGAGGTGTGGAAAATGAAATGGTTCATATTCAGATGCATAATCAAATTTCCAATCCGCCACTTCTGTTGCTTCTTTTATTTTTCTTTTTAGGGCTAAGGAAGCTCTTGTTCCTCTTCAAAGATGTCCTTTTTAAAGGGCTAATGAATAAGATAATAAAGAGGAAATACATAAACTAAGGAATAACTAAGAGAAAGGGTAAAAGAAAATTACAAAGCATATCTATATACCCTACATATAAATAGGAGGAAAAGTTAGAATTTGATATGGGGCACTTAAATTGTTATGTATCCATTGGAATTAAGATAAAGGAAGAATTGCTAAAATCATAATTTGTATTATTCAAATGTCGATTATTGGGATAAAATTTCAAATCTACATTTATCTAAAATTATTTGCAAATTGGAATAATGGGGCAATGGTTCCTTATCCCACATTGAAAAGATAAAGCAATGGGTTCATAATTAGCTAAAGTGATAAACATTTAGGAAGTGAATGGGCCGAAGATATAAGAGAATGATAGGAAAAGGGTTGGATCTAGAGTAATGCTCTTAAAATGAAAAGCAATATATGGAAAATATATCATAATTTGTATTCATCAAATGAAATGTCGACTATTGGGTTAAAATTGCAAATTTACATCTATCTAAAATAACTTACAAATTGGAATAATGGGGAAATGGCTCCTTATCTCACAATTGAAAAGATAAAGCAATGAGTTCATAATGAGCTAAAGTGATAAACATTTAGGAAGTGAATGGGCTCAAGGTATAAGAGAATGCTAGGAAAAGGGTTGGATATATAGGAATGGTCTTAAAATGAAAAGTTGTATATGGAAAAGATATCATATATATAAATAAAATAATTAACAAATTTCACTATGAGATAAAGGAGGGCATTAGAAAGAAAGAATGAGAAATAAAATGGATAGAGAGAAAATTGTAGGGATGAGGTAAAAGGTCTATTGATGTAAATAATCAATGGTGGACTTCCATGAAATGCTAAGCTTATAGTCATCTTCTCGATTAAAATTATTACAATGTTTTTCAATTTTAAGGGCTTCCTTAATAATGTGAGATGATTGATGTTAGGATTTTGACTTGGTCAAAGAAAATAAAGAGTTTGGCAGATAAGGGTTATGTTGGTTATATGTTCTTTGAGACAAGTTTGGATCTATTAGTTTGGCCTATGTAAGATTTTCCAAAGGAACAAAGAATTTAATAAAATCATTGGGAAAACATATAATCATTTTTATCTTAAAATCTTCTAAAGAATTTCTTTAGGGTTTTGGGGTGTTTGATTGATAAGGATTATGTTGGTTATGTTGGTTATATGTTCTTTGAGACGAGTTTGGATCAATCTAATGGTTTTTCCTATGTAGGATTTCCCAAAGGAACAAACAATTTAATAAAATCATTGGAAAAGCATATGACCATCTTTATCTTTAAAGCGTCTACATAATTTCTTTAGGGATTTTGGGGGTCTGAAAATGGATTTAATATTCTTTTAGGCCAAGATCTTGGAAATATGATCCGTAATGCCATGAATGCAAGGGATAAAAATTAGGGCACGAGGAGGGGAGGTGGAAAGGGGGGTTTTGGGATTTTGGATGGAGGGCGAAGCAAAAGGATTTGTTAATTTGGGAAATAGAACAACCATCTTCTACTAAAACATTAATAAGGTGGACTCTTTCTTTGTTTAAGAAGTAGGGAATGGAAATTTTAATGACTTTGGTAAAAAGGGTTTTGAAATAGATTTGTGAACAAGGTGGTGGATTGGGCATGAAGGCATCTATCAATATGAATCTTTCAAGATATCTATTAGTATCCTTCAGGCCCAATCCCACCACCACCCTCCTCAAAAGTCTATCATTCTATGTGTTATAAATTTTATTCTATTAATATGTGAGTTATATAGATATTATCTTATTCATTACTCTTAACCTTTAAAATAAAAAGAAGAAAAAGAAAATAATGAGTTTCATATTAATTAATAAACCTATATTCCCTTTTAAATTTTTTTCCATAACTATAATTATTTTAATACTTTGAATAATCTCTTCTGTAACAATATTATTATTTTAATTAACTTAACAAAAAAATTTAACTTTGAATCTTAATGATCATAATATTTTTATATGAATAATTCTACAACTATATATATTAGAGCTTACTATGTTATATTATCTTATTAAAGTTTCATATGATTACCTTAATAACAAGTGAGCATCACTCAAATTTAAAACATTTAAAAATTATAATGCAATTCAATTCGAGGAAACTTATCATTCAATTCGAGGAAACTTATCATAATTTATGACCAATTATAAAACTTTCATACTCAAAGATCATAATTATGACTCATTATAAAATTTTCATTCTCAAATATTAATTTGATTGATTAGTTTCATATTATTACCTTAATAATAAGTGAGCTTTGTTGGATTACTAAGAGGGAGGGTGAATAAGTAATAGAGCAATTTAATCATTTTTAACCATATAATCCAAGAGTTATATCAATGTAGCATTATCATCCAATAACCGCAGAGTAAATAATCAATGAACAAATGAACAATTATACACACACAATACACTAGTGTTTTACGTGGAAACCCAAAGCGAGAGAAAACCACAAAATGTTTTTTCTTATATGTCTTGAAGAATTACATTCATTGGAAACACCAACTTCCTTTATTTTCCAGCTGCAACTGGAAGGAGGCTCCAACCCCCTTGTTTCTCAGGCTACAACCTGAAGGAATCTACAACTCCCCTATTCTCTTCCTACAACCAGAAGGAGGCTACAACCCCCTGTGTTCTCTGGCTACAACCACTTGTCCTTGCCTTGTCCAACCGCCCTGAAGTAGAAGTAGAATGATGGAACCACTGTCACACTATCACTGTGAGATATACCACTGTAAACCTGTACCAATAAACATGAACCATGCATCAACCTGTAACTCAACCTGTAATGAACTTGTACCATAAACAAGTGTATCAACCATGCACCAACCTGTACCAAATAACATGTAATCAACCTATACCATAAAAAAGGTGCATCCAACCATGTACCAAGTATGTACCAATCATGTGTCAACTACTCATCAACTATGACTTATCAATATGTACCAACATCATCAACTATACACCTCATGTATGTGTCAACTCATCAACTATTTGTCTCAACCATGTGCCCAACATGTACCTCAACCAAAATACCTCATCGATATCATCATCCAAATATGATTTGTAAATCTGTAATAGACCTGGTGTATATGATCACATACATGAAAACCTTCCTTAACTTTAACAACAAGAAACTAGCATTTTCATCAAACTTTTCTTTAGTCTCACATGACTAGTTTTGGATTAGTCAACAACCCTAAATCGAAATAATCATAGCTATGTACCTGTAATGAATAAAGATATGAAAATGATACACAATGTTATTCAATGTTTTTAATGCAATTCCTCCAAGTTTCACTGCTTGGAACCTCTCAGAAAGAGAGTTATAGAAAAAATGGCATACCTTGCTGAATTTTGGCTTATTCTAGAGAGTGACCTTGTAGAGCGTGCCCCGCACGGAATATTTGTTGAATAGATCTAAAAATGTTATAATGAATACTACAGATGTACTCTAACTAAAACAATTAGTCTTACTGAATTTGGATATGTTATGAAGAAGTTATGACATTTTTACCTGAAACACCTATTTTAGACTAGTTTCAAGACTAGCCACAAACCCTATTTTCCACCGAGTGTAACTCAGAAAATACAACGAACCACAATATGAATTTTTTACCACAAATACTTGGATATGTTTCCTCAATGGCCTAGAAATTTCACGGTCTGAATCATTCTAGAAAAAAAATTATTGCGAAAATGGTGAGATGACCTGTAAATAACATACCTTAGAAAACATCATCAAAATAATTTATCCTCCCTTGAATTTCGGCCTTATTTTCTTCACCTTCCCTCTGAAATTAGGCTTAGATATCCTTTGTTTACCTCAATCACCTATATATATTCAATATTCTCAAGTGTGATGTAAAATGAGAGAGCCTTGCCTCTTATTTATACTCTCCATCTTCTAGGTCACTTAACCCATTTATAGGCCACTTAACCTATTTTTCTCATTTTTAGAGTTAACCACTTTCCATAATTAGAAAGTTCTCCATTACTTTATCATTTAAATATTTCTCTTTGACTTTGTCACCTCACTTTATCATTTAAATAATCTTCTTTGATTTTGTCACTTCACTTTATTATTTAAATAATTCTTCTTGACTTTGTCACTTTACTTTATCATTTAAATAATAATTTCTTCTTTGCAAGCACTTTGACTTCTTTGACCTTTTGGGGCTTCAAGCCAACATATGAGGGTCCTCCAACTTTGTAAGGCCATAACTCTCAAATTGCGAGGAGTTATGTGACATTCCACATACCACCAGAAATGGCATGACATGTATTATCCATATAAAATAGTCTTACCTTCAAATATATTAAAACTCATACCATTATACATGAAACAACTTTGGGTCCATTACCCAAACCTTTGTGCTACCAGAATTTTCTACCGGAATTTCTCCAAGGATTGACATCAATGACAACCAACCTTAATCAACAATCTCCCCCTTTGGAATTGACGACAACACTCTGATGCAATACTGAAATCATTTCATGCAATATTGAAGTCATATCACTCATGCTTCCCCTGAAACCATGCCTTTGTCCTCTGCATCTCTGTGACCATTACTCCCTCTGGAATCATGCCTATGTCCTTTTCAAGTGATAAATTTCTCCCCCTTTGTCATCAATGACAAAGGTATCTTTCCATCTAGGGTTGCTCCCCCTAACTGAACTACCCTCTTTATGGTGCTTCTTCGTGTACATATAAGACATATAAGATAAGCATTCAAAATCATCCATTTTTGGAGTAGAAATAACTCTGAGTCTCTAGTGAAGATACTTAAATGCTTCTCGTGAAAGTGGTTTTGTAAAGATGTCTGATACTTGTTCTTTTGTGCCCACATACTCATCTCTGATGTTCTTTTCTGCAACCTGTTCCCGTAGAAAGTGATACTTGATTGGAATGTGCTTCATCTTGGAGTGCATCACTGGATTCTTTGAGATATTGATGTCACTTGTATTATCATAATAGATTGGAATGGGCTCATCATACTCAACCTGTATATCTGTTAGAGTTTGTTTCATCCAAAGAAACTGTGTACAACATGTTTCTACTGCAATATACTCTACGTCGACTGTAGATAGAGATATTGATGATTGTTTCTTGCTTAGCCATGATACTAAACACTCACCCAAGTAGAATGCTGCTTCATTGGTGCTTCGTCGGTCATCAATACAACCTGCCCAATATGCATCTGTGTAGGCAATAAGAGATATATCCTTTCCTTTTGGATACCATAATCCAAACTCTTTTGTTCCTTTGAGATATCTGAAAATCCTCTTCACTGCCAACACATGTGATTCCTTTGGTGCTGCTTAAAATCGTGCCACATGTCCAACTGCTTGCATTACATCTGGACTGGATGCTCTCACATATAGTAGGCTACCAATCATTGAACTGTATTTCCTTTGATCTGTATACTTTGAATCATCATATTTGCTTAAATTGCAACTGGTTTGCATGGGAGTGATAACTGGTTTGCAATCTTCCATTCCAAACCTCTTTAGCATTTCTCTGATATACTTGGTTTGAGTAATAAAAATTCCTTGGTTTCTTTGACGTATATGAAGTCCTAGAAAGAAGGATAGTTCTCCAAGTAATGAAATTTCAAATTCATTTCTCATATCCTTTGCAAATTTATGACTTAACCTGTCATCATCACTACCAAAAATAATATCATCAACATAAACTTCAATTAATAAAATATTACCTTGACTTACCTTGATGTAGAGGTTGTTGTCTGCACTTCCTTTTCTGAACCCTGCCTGCTATAAATATTTATCCAGTCTAGAGTACCATGCTCTAGGAGCCTGTTTTAGACCATACAAGGTCTTCTTTAATTTGCACACATAGTCTACATTCTATGACAATTGAAATCCTTCCGGTTGTTCAATGTAGACTTCTTCTTCAAGTTCCCCATTCATAAAAGATAATTTTACGTCCATCTGATACACTTTAATATTTCTGGAGCATGCATAAGCTAAAAAAAATTGGATTGCTTCCATTCTGGCAACTGAGGCAAATGTATCTTCAAAGTCGATTCCTTCAACCTGTGCATATCCTTTACATATAAATCTAGCTTTGTTCCTTGTAACCTATCCATATTCGTTCAATTTATTCCTTTATACCCACTTTGTGTCGATCACATTCTTATCCTTTGGTCTTGGAACCAATTCCCAAGTGTCATTTTTCTCTATTTGATCCAATTCTTCATCCATGGCCTTTTTTAAAAATTCAATATCATTGTTGGCCTTTTCAAAATAGGTTGGTTCAATCGTAGATGTGAGTTCTATGTGTGTTTGTTCTGGTGAATGGATTCTTCTTCTAGTCTCAACTCCCACGTCTTTGTTTCCAATAATCTAATCCGAAGGATGATTCTTCTGTACTCGTCTACTAGGTGTCTTTGGAGGCACTTGTTGAACTTTCTCTTCTTCTTCTTTCGAATTCTCTTCATCTTCCTCTTCTTCTTCTTTCGAATTCTCTTCATCTTCCTCTTCTACTTCCTTTTCATCTTCTATTTCTTCTTCGAAAAGTTGTTCCATTGATTCATTTTCTTCTTCCTTTGATTTTGGTCTACCTGTTTCATCAATTGTTATGTTGATGCTTTCTACAACTTTATTCAATATCAGATTGTAACACATGTATGATTTCCTTGTACTTGAGTAACCAACAAGTACTCCTTTGTCCACACGAGAGTCAAACTTTCCCATTTTTCCATCTTCTCATTTGATGTAGCATTTGCTTTCAAAAACTTTGAAGTGCTTCACATTTGTTGGTCTTCCTTTCCATATCTCATAGGGAGTTTTGTCACTATTGTTTCTAAGCATTACTCGGTTTTGAATGTGAACTGATGTATGCATTTCCTGTGTCCAAAATATATCTGTCAATTTGGAATCCATTAGCATTGTTCGAGCCATTTCATGTACTTTCATGTTGTTTCTTTCAACAACTCCTTTCTGTTGAGGTGTCCTAGAAACAAAGAATTGTCTTTTTATTCCATGACTGTTGTAGTAGTCCATAAATTCCTTTGAAGTGAACTCTCCTCCATTATCAGATCTCAAGCATTTAATTTTTGAATCCATTTCATTTTCAACAATTTTCTTATAGATCTTGAAGTTTTCAAAAGCTTCTGACTTATTCTTGAGAAATAAAACTACGGTCATCCTTGTATAATTATCAACTAATAACACATAGTATTTCTCACCTTTTAAGCCCTTGTTGTAGTTGTTCCAATTAGATCAATATGCACAATTTCCAGTGGTCTTTTTGTTGAATATTCCTTTGATTTGACCTTGGTATTTGTTTTCTTTCCTTGTTGACAATGCTTGCATAAAGTGTTGGTTGGTTTCGTGATCTGGGGAATTTCTCTGACTTCTTCTATTTTTCCGACTTTAACAAGGTTATCAAAATGTATGTGACCCATTATTCTGTGTCATATCCAAATTTCATCTTCCTTTCCTAGAAACACTTTTCATTACCAATTTCACTTAACACATATATGTTTCTTGAAGTTCTTGCAGCTATAGCAATCAATTTTTCCGAACCTTCTTTTCTTATCTCACATTTTTGTGAATCGAAAGTAACTTTATGACCTTAGTCACACATTTGACTCACACGTAGAAGATTATGTTTTATATCTTCTACTAGTAGAATATTTTCTGCTTTTGTATTCTTGTTCTTGATTATGACTGTGCCTTTTCCAATGATTTTGGCTTAATCATCATTTCTGAAGGAGACTAATCCATCTCTTTCCTTCCGTAATGTAAGAAACCTGTCTCTATCACCTGTCATGTGATTTGAACACCGACTTTCAACATACCAACCACGTTTCTTCTTCTTAGCTTGTAGAGTAAGTGTGCATTCTTCATTGCTACACTGATCCTGCTTTCTTATCCATGTCCTTTTCTGAGGTTCTTGTCTGTGACTGTTATTATTCTGTTGCAGTTTTCTAGGAGTGACTGTCATTTTGCAATCTTTGGCCATGTGCCCAAAATTGTTACAATTGTAACATTTCACTTCAGTTCTCAAGGACTCAAACTTGTTTTAACTTCTTCTCTGTGTTTCACTAAGCCTTCTTGGATAACCCCTTTGTTTATGACTGTTATCCACATTTTTGGTTATCAAGATGATGACATGATTATGACATGGTGATGGAAGATCTAACTCTTTATTAAGATCATTTTCATGAAGAAAGTTACACTTATCATTTTCTCAAAATCACATTTTTGGAAATAGTACGCAGGCTGCATATATACTATCCTGCGGAAATCCTTCATTTCCGCATGCTACATTCAGCCTGACTGCGGACTTTTCGCACTGTGTTAATGGTCAGGGTGCAGAAATGTTTCTAAAGGGGGAAAATGAATAAGTTCTCGATCCTTCTAGAAGGAATCTTCTAGAAGGATGAGTTGGAGTTCGAATGGTTGGAAAATTAATGAGTTTCCAGATATCTTGGGATTACACTCTATCCAATTAACTAAACAATCTTCTCCTATATATTAAGGAGATTACCCATGGAATTGGTTGGTAGAAAATTAGCAAGAGTAAGATATTGGAGAATTGGTGCACTATTGTATGGAGAATTGATGCTGCAGCAGATAGAGACAGCCACAAGGTTATCACAAGTAGTGGAAGTTCTTCATACATGATGAGCAAATGTGTGTGTGTCAAAGCTAGAAGCCGTTGAAAGGAGATCTACGACATCAAGGATCAGGTTGTATATTTCTCTTTCAGTTAATATAATACATGAATATGTCCCTTTCCCATAATGATGATATCATCTTATTACATGATTCCTTGATCACATGTATAGTCTAGAGTTTTGAATATATTAATGTCTTTGCTGTGATTGGTTTGTGTTGTTGTGATTGGACGACGCAAGAGCATCGTAGCTGAGCGAGGAACAACAGAGATAAAGGAGAGCTTTTATAAAGTAAGTTCATCATCCTTCTTCTCTTGTCCATTCAATACTTGAGATCTAGGGAAAGAGTAGTATTCTGTCACGTTTTGTTCCAGATCCAGGTGGATCTGGGGAGATTGGTCTGTGTCCGCACTAACGAATTTATCCTTAAACAAAATTGGCGACTCCACTGGGGCAAACACACCTTTGTCTTTTTGGTTTCTTGAAATTTTTGTGGCCATTTGCTCTTGTTGCCGTTTTCTTCTGATCTGTAAACTTCTGAGTCCTCAGGATACCCTGAGACACCTTCTGGGTTACCAAACCAAGTTAAATTTTACTTGATTTTGAAATTTTTTATTTACTTTCAAAGATTTCCGCACTGTGCTTATTGACAGCTTGCGGGAATTCTGAGTTTCCGCACCTTGCATATATAATCCAGTGCGGAAAGTCCGCATATTGCACTTAATTGGACTGCGGAAATTTGTTTTGTACGCACTGTGTCCAAGGCTTGCCTGCGGGCAGATTTTGAATTTTTTTTGAATTCAAGTTTTGTTTTTTCCAATAGCTCAGGAAGGTTGATTTAAGTCTTTTTGACACTTCATTTCACTAGTTTACATATCTTTTGCTTCATTTGCTTACTAGATCTGATCTAGGGTTTTTTAAGCTTGTTCTTGCTTTGATCACTTGACTTTCTTACTTTAGCCTTTATTGACATTTTTCTTCTCTCTGATTACTGGGATTGGATGTGTTGTGTTGGTTAAAGATCATTGATTGATTGAAAGTTAAGAGTTTGGTGTTTCTTAGTCGATTGTTGTTTCAAAAGAACAATTTTCATTTGTATTAAGAAACTCTTTGGTTTGCTTTGTGTTCTTACTATCATTGAAAGTTTTGGTTGGGTTGATATTGATAGTTTGATATTGATGCTTTGATTTTCTTTTCTCTGTTAGCAGAGTTCTTCTTGGAAAGTAAACCATTTTTTTTCTTTCAAGTTTTGTTTTTGCTTTTGTTGAAAACATCGAAAATCAAAATGGTACAATTTTAGAGCATTGAAGTTTTGAGAAAGACATTTCGAAACGATTCATTGATACATGATTATTTGTCTTAATCTTTAAAAGGAAATTGAGAATTGCATATGCATTGTGGTGATTGCATTTGATTTGGAAATCGTCTTCTCTCTCCCATAACTAGGATTCATCGAATGAAAAGATTATATTTCATCATATCCTTGCATTGATTGGGTCAGAGTCACACATCATTGAGTTTCACTTCCGTTACCTGTGAGTAAATAACAGCCATTAAAAACTTTGCGTAATAATAAGATTGATCTAGTAACTCTTTTCTAGGGCTCATTTCACCAACATATAGCTAGGCTAGTGCTTTGGAGTAGGAAGAGAGACACACTCTCCAAAGCTCAAAAACACACAATAGTATCTTGAGAATAGGGAGTGTCAAATTCCATTGGCCGCATATTGTCCTGGGAAGCCCTTCTAACACAAGGGTCAAGCATTAGGTCGCATTGGTGTTNGCAGAGATACTAACCTGCTTTGTTGACATCAGTGTAGAGATTGCACGTATTACGGGGGTCACTCCGAGGTATACCCACAATTATGAGTGGAAGCCTTTGAGTTGATTTCGGGCTCGATACCCTGCCCTTGCGTGTGGATCGGACTGACGGCTGTTTCCCCAGGCAGTACTGTTGTCTGTGGTAACCTTAGTGGCCTTTCTCTCTAGGTACTTACCCAAGGTGACTGTGAAGGGGAAAGTCTTCACGGTACCTGGAATCGACGTTGACGAAACTCACTCGGGCTCCTTGGAGGGTAAATCCACAATTACTGCGTGGAAGCTTGCACCAAGGCGTAAGTCTGTTAAGAAGGTCATCAACATAACTTTTCCACCTTAGCCCTGCCCCTTCTCGTCTCATTGTTGCGACGTTGGATTTCATCACCAATTAGTGGCTTCGGAATTAGAAGGTTTTTGTTTGCTTGGTGATTGCTTCTAGATTTTTTGGTTTACTAGTGTGTGCTGTTGATTCTCGTAGTTGACTATAGGCTTTTTGTTGGGGAGTTTGTTACTTATTTACAATTGCTCCTCCGCGACGTTCACGTAGAATGCCAGGTCTGTCTCCGGAACATCCGGAAGCTTCTAAACCTTTGCATACTGCAACACTTGAGGGTACCCCAGAGGACTCTCCTCATCCAGGCGAAATCCCTCTTGTGACTTTACCACATGTGGACATAAGTGATGTCCCAGAATTTTTTACACCACCTACACAAGCAGAATCTACTGATCCTCTTGCTGATTTTCGAATTCACAATACTGTAGAGGATTACCGCATTCGTCGTGGTGAACGACCTTCCGGACGATTCCATATTTCTCGTGACGATCTTCCACCTCCTGATTCAGTTGCTGGGCCTTCTCACGGTGTAGCGGGTCAAGATCCTGCTTGGTCCGGAGATTTCCATCGAGTTTTGTTTCGTCCTGAATCTCCTGAGTCTCCTGAACCAGAAACTACACCAGCCACTATGACTTATCGTTTTATTTTACCTCCTGAGATGGCTCATCTTGCGAACACTACGAGTGTTCAAACCGGAATACCGGCAACCACTCTTGCCCTGATTAATACCCAGCGAACTCCGACAGTTAATCCAACTCTACCCCCTGGTTACCATGCTTTGAATCCTGCGTTGAATGTTCCACATCCAACCCCTCCACAAACTCCTGCTGGTTCTCCAGGCGGTCCTCAGTTTCCTGGGCATCCTATTCCTGGTTTCATACCGACACTCCCTCAGTTTCCTGCTGGCAATGTTAACCCTAGTGGCACTATCCCGAATGTGGCACCTAATGTACAAATTCCTGTTGGTGGACAGAGTGGCATAGTTCCTTTCCCCGGACACACCATAGTGACTACACAACCTCCAGTTGGCACCCAATTTCCAGGAGGAAATGTTCCTTTGGTAGGAGGACCACATTCACCTTTAGGACAAAACATCCCTCCTGCTTTGGCCCAGTATTGGACTCAACTTATGCAAAATGTTCCTCAAAATCCTGGGGGGCAACAAACTATCCCTACTCAAGGCCAACCGTATCCAGGGGTGACTAATCCTATTTGGGGTTCCGTTCAGTCTACTCAACCCTAGGTCCCTACTCAGACCCAAGGCTACAATCCTTGGGGTTATTACCCTATTCACCCACCACAGGGGCAACCAGGATCTTCTCTTTGGGGGAAAACCGCATATGCACCGACTGGTCTACCGACGGGACTTCCACCCCAAAGTCACCAGTACCCTCAAGTGAATCGACAATTGCCTTTTCTTGCTACTCTGGATTTGCCAGATTTGTCTAGGATTTTGAATGATCCTATTCGTCACTCTCCCCAATAGCCTACTATTCCTGCAAAGCTTCCATCGGACATCCCGAAATTTGATGGGAAGGCGGGAGAGGACCCGAATAATCATGTTATGACTTTCCATCTGTGGTGTTCGTCTAACTCATTGATGGACGACTCCATTAGATTGCGTCTTTTTCAACGCACCCTTACAGGTGCTGCTGCGAAGTGGTACATTGA
>ML822262.1:16720-30465 GCA_009831015.1 Picea engelmannii | reverse complement strand
CCGACATTAGTTAATAAGCCCTAATAAATAAATGATAAAAAGTCAATGTAAGAATACCTAATAGAAGCTTTCGCTTCTAGAAAGATATTCCTCTATAAGTTTCCTTAGAAAGCAGAATTAGTATAAATAAGAGTAGGAGGCATTGTATATCTTTGTCTTGAATATTATCGTATTAGATTTCTTCTTTGTTGGAGGTTTCCCCCTTGAAGAGGCAAGTGAACATTTCTATGAATAACAAAGGATCTCTTTTTGGTGTTATTTTGTTATTATTTTGATATTTTTTTGGATATATAATTATTGCTTTGACATTGCTTGCTAAATATTTATGTTCTGCATATTTTATTATATCTAGAATATTGCAAGTGGTATTAGATCTCTTTCTAGGGAAAGACTTGTGGGGTAATTTTTTTTCAGGGTAGAGATGTATTCTGACATCTTTAAGCTACAGAGATATGTTGTTACGTGCATAAACCTGCATTCAGAGATTAATACACACAGGAAATACAAGTGGTTCTTAAGAGCACATATGTTGGCCACCCTTGTACCCCTTCGAGTGGTATTCCATCAAAAAACACCTATATACAGATCGACCTAGGCATCCTGAAGCCCTCTGTAAATAAATTGATCGGCCTCCTAACTGCTATAGTGTCACCGAGAACAACACTCAAAAAGTGACTCTCTAGTATCTGGGTAATCGTGTAGTACGGCTAAGGGTACAGTCTAGCCTCCTTAGTTAGTGCCTTGACATATTGGGTCGAGTACTACTGTTGGACCCCACACATATATAAGAGAGCCATAGCACAGGGAAAACCCTTGATTGTAGATTCCCTGCAAAACCTAACCCTTGGGGTAGCCACAACTGATCTATTGCATTGAAAATTGGTCCCTATCAAAATTTTCGCTGCAGAAACACTCCCTGTTGACATTTTTTTATTATTGAGAATTTGGGAATTCAGCCACTACAGAAGTGTTCAGGGTAGAATATAACTCCGCAAGAGTTTAAAAACAACAACAAAAATTCTAGATCCCATCAACAACCTTATTTGTAACCTAACCCATTGCATTCCTCTCCTCATTCTGATCGTAGTGGTACCCTTCAATTCTAATCCTTTTTTCCCCAATGGACCCAACCCTTTCTAGGACACCTTTCTTTGAGACTTATCCCATTGGATTCCTCTCTTTGTCCTTATCACCCAGGTAGCTATCATATTTAGGCCCATATTTCCATCTCGACACCTCCACTACTACCTTAGCCTCCACCATTCCTACCACCCACTCTTAGTCCCAAGAAAACTTGGAGGACAGAGTGTCCAACCTGGAACAACACATTGTCTCCATACCACATGAAGTCATAGTTTCCCTCCAAAATGAATTCAAAACAGCCCTTGACAAGAAATACAATGAATTGGTGAAACTCCTTAGGGGTAATAATGTTGAGCCCAATCTCGAGGAACCTCATTCTTCCCATTATGAGCATACTCAGTCGTCGCGCTTCCCTTGGGGTTATCCATCTTCTTGGAATAAGGTTCCCAAAGTTGAAATGCATAAATTTGATGGTTCCAACCCAGTCGGGTCGGTTTCTCAAATGGAACAATAATTCTCCCTTCATGATATTCGAGATAATGAGACCAAACTCCATGTAGGGTTTTTTTACATGGATCAAGAATGATGGTAGTGGTGGTAGTGGCATAATAAATGTTATCCATAACTACCCACTTGGAACATGTTCACTAAAGCAGTTTGTGCCCTTTTCATAGGGAATCACATTTTTTGGGCCGACTCACTAAGCTGCACCAAACTGGATCTGTCATAGACTTCATCATGACATTTGAACAATTGGTTATCTAAACCAAGGGCTTATCTAATGAATTTTATCTTGAATGTTTTATCAATGGCTTAAAGGAATCCATCATGGCTCTTGTGAGCATGCATCATCCTACTACTTGGTTGCAGGCATGTCAATTAGGAAGGGAAGTTGAGACCATCCTTTAGGTGCCATCCCTGAAGGCTCCATTTACCAACCGTCCTTTCCCCGGGGCTACCCCTACTCCAACCCAAACCTTGAAGGTCCAAAATGTATATCCCGCAGAAATGGCGGAGCGTCACAAGCAAGGAATTTGCTACTATTGTGATGAAAAGTATGCACTAGGCCATAAATGTAGAGAACAAAAGTTCTTCCAAATTGATGCAACAACTTCCTCTCCCTATGAAGACATACCATTAGATGAGGCTTCAGACCAAGAGGAGGCTCATCCCAATGATCATGCCGACGATCCAGTTGTCACCCTGGTAGACTTAGTGGAACTGGTCATATCACTTCATGCATTCTCAGGTATTTCGGCCCCATAGACATTGAAGATAAAGGGATACATCAAACATAGGCTGGTTGTGGCATTGATTGACAATGGTAACACCCATAATTTTATTCATCGCAGACTTGTTGATGAGATCCATTGCTTTGTTCACCATGTTTCTAATTTTCAAATCCTCGTCGCTAATGGTGGTACTATGAAGTGTGGGGGGCGTTGTGAGAATGTCAAACTCCAAATGGGTGATTATCATCTGAAAACACACATGTTCTCTATTTCCATGGGTGTTCGTGATATTGTATTAGGAGTGGAATGGATTCACATTCTAGGGCTGATCACAATGGATTATCAAGAATTATGTATGAGATTCACCCAAGATGCTCACCCCTATACTCTCTGGGGTCTCCAAGTGGACTCTCCTGAAATCATAAGCTCTCACAAGATGGAAAAACTAATGAAGAAAAGCCACCATGGTGTGATTTCTCAATTTAATTCCATCCAGGTCATTGAACAAGCCTCTCAGGTAGTTCATCCTAGCCTACAACTCGTCTTGGACAAGTACTCCATGGTCTTTGAGATTCCCACAACATTACCTCCCTCTAGGGGTGAGCATGATCATATCATCCATCTCCTTCTGGGAAGTCAACCCCACAATGTACGTCCCTACATATATTCATCTGCTCAAAAAAATGAAATAGAAAATATGGTACATGAATTATTGGAGGTTGGGGTAATTTTCCCTAGTACTAGCCCATATTCTTAACTAGTGGTCATGGTCTTAAAGAAAGAAGGCACTTGGCGCATGTAACTGATTTTCATGCCTTGAATAAACTAACCATCAAAGATAAGTTTCCCATTCATGTCATTGATGATCTGTTGGATGAACACCAAGGTGCCTGTGTATTCACCAAATTAGACCTTCGCTCTGGCTATCACCAGATCCAGATGAATGAGGCAGATATTCTGAAGACTTATTTCAGAACTCATGAAGGGCATTATGAATTCTTGGTCATTCCTTTTGGCCTTTGCAATGTGCCATCCACCTTCCAAAGTCTCACGAATAAACTATTGAAACCTTACCTTTGAAAGTTTGTCTTGGTTTTCTTTGATGACATCCTCATCTACAACCGCACTTGGGATAACCACCTTCTTCATGTGGAAAAATCCCTTCACTTGCTTCAAGAAAATCAATTGTTTTTCAAAAAGAAAAAATGTTCATTTGGATCTAGTGAAGTGGAATACTTGGAAGACATTGTCAGTAGAGAAGGGGTAAAAGTGGACCCCAAAAACATACAAGCTATGTAGGAGTGGTCGTGACCCATGACCTTAAAGTGCCTAAGGGTTTTTCTTGGTCTCATAGGATATTACAGGAAATTTGTCCACAATTATGGAAAAAATTCTAAGCCCTTGATCGACCTCCTTAAGAAGAATGCATTTCATTGGACACATGTCATTGAGCAAGCCTTCACAGAGTTAAATAGGTCCATGCACACTACTCCTATCCTCACAGCTCCTAACTTCAACAAAATTACCTTTGTGATGGAATCAGATGCTTCTGGCACTGGTATAGGCATCGTTCTCACACAATATGGTCGACCTTTGTCCTTTACTAGCCAAGAATTGAGTGGCCGCAATCTGGGAAGATCTACATATGAAAAGGAAATGATGGCCATTCTCCATGCAGTGCAAACACGGAGGCCATATCTCTTGGGACATCATTTTCAGATCAAAATAGATCACCACAGTCTGAAATATTTTTTGGAGTAATGACTATCCTCCCTATAACAAAATAAGTGGTTGACCAAAATTTTGGGTTATGATTATGAAATATTATACAAAAAGGGAAAATATAATATAGTAGCAGATGCATTTTCAAGACAACATGAGGAGGATGGATCCCTCTTTTCCTTATCCCTACCAATACCTGATTGGATGGAAGAAGTATGCCAAGAGTGGCTAACACACCCGACTACCTCCAAGTTAATTCAACGCCTTTAGGAGGACCCTAATCCTCCCACTGGCTATACTTGGTAGAAAAATATTCTCAGATATAAGGATTGCCTAGTTCTATCACCTTTTTCATCACTCAAGCCAAGGCTCTTAAATTATTTCCACTCATTAACTATTGTGGGTCACTCAGGATTCCAAAAGACATATGCTCGTGCTCGTCGTTCTTTTTTATGGGTAGGTATGAAGAAGGATATACTTCAGTTTGTCATAGAATGTGAGGTGTGCCAACATAATAAAGTTGAAACTGTCAAGTCTCCAGGGGCCCTACAACCCCTACCCATTCCAGGGTCCATCTGGACAAAACTATCAATGGATTTTATAGTGGGCCTTCCTAAAGCTAGGAACAAGTTAGTCATCATGGTGATGGTAGATCGCCTCTCCAAGTATTCTCATTTTTGTGCCTTACCCCACCCTTTCACATTGAGACTAGTAGCACAAGTTTTCCTTGATCATATTTTCAAGTTACATGACTTGCCAACCTCTATTGTATCTGATTGTGACCCAACTTTCACCAACACATTTTGGAAAGAGTTGTTTAAATTGTAGGGAACCCAACTAAACATGAGCACAACCTATCACCCCTAATCAAACAACCAAACGAAAGTGGTCAACACATGTTTGGAAACCTACTTGCGGTGTTTTGCTTCAGAAAAACAACACCAGTGGGTGCAATGGCTCCCCTTGGAAGAATGGTGGTACAATACTTCCTATCATACAACCACTAAAATGACCCCATATGAAGTAGTGTATGGCCAACGGTCACTACCTATCCTCCAGGAACATCAAAGGTCCAATCTATTTATACAATTCTGCAAGGTTGTACATCCACCCTAGCAGCTATGAAGGATAATCTCCACCTGGACCAAAATCGCATGAAGCAACAGGCAGACCAACATCCTTCAGAAAGGGTTTTTCAGGAAGACAATCAGGTGTTTCTCCGCCTCCAACCTTACAAGAAAAAATGTCTCAAAGCTCAGGGGCATCACAAGTTGGAACCCAAGTTTTATGGCCCCTACCAAATTGTTACGAGGGAAAAACTCTCTATGGCCAAGGGTAAACCACAACAGACAGGTATGACTGTAGAAATCAATTCAATTCCAACATATGCTATACAAACTAATGTGCGAGATAAGAAAGAGGCCTAACTCGATCCAACGTTTGATGATGTTCCACCGTTGAGCACTTTGACCCAAAGCTTTATACCTGCAAGAAGTTCTCAACAAACTAACAAAGAAAGTACATAGTGATAATATAAAAGGGTTAACACATTAGATAGCATAATCCATTAATAAACATTGCAAAGACGCCCATAGATAATAATCATATATTTGCAAGATACCAATAGGACGGGAAAGGAGTATTTCTATTAATAATTGATCAACAGAAGTGACAACATTACAGACTTCTGTGTCAACACGGTTCGAAACCAAGAAACCAAGTTCCTTCCAACTGGGTTTCCACCACTTCAATCCTCCACCAAAGGCAAGCTCATAGTAAAGAGGTAATGAGGTCCTCTCAACAATAATAGAAGAGCTTGGGGGATAAACACTATGTTCAGACTTGAGGGACAAAGGGATGCAGACTCAATATGAAGTAATTTCTCCAGAGTAACTTTTCTCTCAAAGTTGAATGATTTCTCCTTCTTTTCCATAGCTTGAAATTGTGCTTTTATAGCCTTCAGAATCAACTAAAGGGCCGAGTCGGAACATTTCCAGTATGTGGAAGGCCAAGGATCAGAGATCTTCCATCGTGACATGGAAACCCGACTTCGTTTTGTATTTTCTGGAAGAAATCCTGATATACGTGGGCTGTAGTGGAGCAGCCTGCGTATACACATCTTGCATAACTGATAGGGAGCGTATATGTGGAAAAATGTATATTTTTAGCTCTGGATTCATCAAAAAGGGATGACAAGTCTGCATAGGGAAATGGAAAAAGGCCCTCTATGCAAGATAGCAATGGTGAGGCAAATCTTGCTATAACAGATGCCCCCTGTGTGTGAGGTCAAAGGAGCATCTGCGATGGCCGAAATACATTATAAATAACCCATAAGTGTAGTGGTAGAGAATTAGCTGGAGAACTCAATTTCTCATTACATTATGTACTGACTTTGCATACATGGTTGCCAAGAATACAATGCAGATTCATGTGTAAATATACCAATCAAGTGTTCATGGCCATGAATAAGAAAATACAAGTGCAGTTACATGCCAAAAGTTGTCATAGTCATGAACAAGGCCCAGTGAAAACAGTCTCAAAATCATTCTGAAGATATCTATATACCATGAAGTATAAACTAATCTTCCATGATCACTGAAGTCAAATAGGTGTTGGTCTAATGAAAAGGAAGCAACAACTTAGGAAAGCTGTGCCCACATAGTGATGTCTTCAAGTCTTCTACACAATCCACCAAGGTGAAAGTATACATCATGTGAATAAATGAGTTGAGGTTGAGCACGATGAGACATCATTTGATTATTGGTCATTGAGGTGTACCATTAACAAATGTGAGACAACCTACCAATAATGAAAGTAGGTATCAAGGCACCGAGTGCATTTCTACAAGTGCGAATAAAGGAGTCAGTGTCGAACACTTGAGAAATCCATTGATGAGGAGATATTGATGTATTCCCATCTATCAATGGCAAGAGATCTTGCCACTTATGACTGCAAGCCTCAAGGCACTCACAAAACTCTAGGTCTCAAGTCCAGGATAAATGAGTTGAAGTCGATGGAAAGAGACCCATTGAAAGGAGAGCATTAAGGCATCTCTCATCAGTCAGCGCGAGGAACAAAGCAAGAGCTTCATGATTTGGTGGATATCAGACAAAGAACATGTTCATGAACCAACGAACCTGTATGTCTTTTTCATGTTCCAAATGCAAGTGGTACACAAAAAAGACCCTCTGAATAGCAACCAATGATGAAAACTGTTGACAAAGGTGAGGAAACCACCAATAAGGCTAATGGCATCCAAGACATTGCACAAATATCAAAGTGTGAATAGATGTCTTGCCGTCGAACACAAGGGAAACCACCCAGTCAACGACCAATGATGAAATGTCAATTGTTGGGTTCAAGGTGACCTACCAATGATGAAAGTAGGGCCAGGGTGCATGATAAGACCATAGTATCAAGTGATTCTGAGACAAACTGAGGGTATGGCCGACATGCAAAGTCAATATTTCTGAGGAGTGTCCAACACAAGTTGATAGACTTCCTTTGAACAAGAGCATGAGACATATGGTAGACTTCGACATCATAGACTCAATGATGTGACTATTGGATGTAGGGGGCATCAATAACATTCTCTATAGGGACTGGAAGAGTAACCAATCAGTAGAGAAAACTTCTGTAACGAGATCAGCTTCCTAAGCCCATGCTAAACCCAAAATTATGATGACGCAATGACTCAATAACTTTGTGCTCTGTTCAAATGCGACACGACTGCTGCCAATTACAATATAGTACTCCCTTCCTGCCCGCATTTTTTTTGTTTTTTCATAACAAATGAATGCTATGATACAGAGGAGGGAACGAGTGTTGCAAGTAAGCAAAACTAGTTCTAGCAGTGGAACGTACCTATGCTCAATGTAGGGGCATGCATGCGGGAGATGGACACTCGGGGTGATGTTCCCTCCAAGGTATAGGGTGTCAAATTGCGAAGGATATAAACAAGGCTCTGCTTGGTTGAGGATGAAAAAATTTCTTAGGCAACAGTTTATAACGCAAAGCGAGAACCGACTAAAGGCTCAATACTACAAGCGAGGGCATGATATGCAATCACAACTTAACACCAAAAAAATTTCCTTTTTTATGTCTTATAGTCTACTTGGTGTAAAAAATGGGTAAACTTGTGCCAAATAGACGTCTTTTTGAATCCAATTTATGAGTGTGAAAAAGACAAGTTCACTCAGCAATATTTTCTATTTTTGATAATGAGTTGGAAAAGAGATTAACTAAGATTCATGACCTTTCAAATCCAATTTTAACGAGTGTGAAAGGGAAAAATCACTCGGTGATCTTTTCGGTTTTTTATATGAGTCGGAAAAGAGCTTAACTAAGACTCATTTTTGGGAGTCTGCGGGTAATAAGGTCACGTGTGTATGAATGAGAAATGAGGTTCATTATAATAGTCATGCATCAATTTATAATGGACTCCCGGTCCTAAGGATAAACTCGGCATGAGCACCAAATAACAAAGAGGATCTAACTAGGGTACCCATGTTTGGTAAGTCTCTACCATTTATTAATGACGCTATTTATAGTAGATGGAGGGTTATGCGTCACAATAAATGGGTTCATACCTAGGGCATAAAAAGCGGTATTCGAAGGATAATGCGAAATGTAGATGGAATAAATACCTATCCTATATGCTAGGTTATGAAAATACCTGCCCAAGGAGACGAACGACAAACCTTGACATCGAAATCCGTCATGAAAAACTGAGTCAAAGCTACAAAAACCAGCTTAAAAGCATTCTTGAATTAGTCCTTTAGTTGAAAAATAACATGAAACTATATCAAGTGGGTAAAAATAACTTATAAATAGTAATAAAATCACAAATTACTATATCATTTTGTTTTTTACCCAAAGAGTGTAATTTGGACTAAAATACCTCCAAAATTAAAATGGTTATTGCAGAGCATTAAGCAGCGGAATCAAAAATCGTCTGGATCAAGTAACTCTCTATCTCATCCTCTTCAAATTCAGTGGTTTACAATTTTGAATTAGGTTTCATTTTTTTAGTTATTGAGGGCATAACTTGGTCTTTTTGGTATACGCAGGTTTCTCTGGAAGGTTCATGTGTACGACTAGTTATACGCCCCTGTGTTAACTACAGGGAGGATATATCAGGCCCTACCCATGACTGTTTGAGGGAAAGCCGCGTATGGGTATGCAAATGGAAAAAGCAAAAGGGTTTGTTTTTTGCAGGATGGTGTTGGAATGGAGAGAGTGAGAGCATGAGGAGGTAGATGCAGCTGTGGATCAGGATCTAGTGGCTCAAGAGGCTTTAAAAATATGTGGTTTATACAAGTTTTGGGCTCTCAAAGGAATGAGGGCCCAAGTGAGGTTGTTGGAAATTCTGGTGGGCTATTGGGATCCTAATAGTGAGATATTTATCCTTGATGGACAACCATTAAGGATCATAGTAGAGGACATCTACTTCTTGACTGGTCTTTCATGTCGAGGAGAGGTTGTGAACCTCAAGTCACACGGAGTGGGGAGTGGGATGAAGATCGAGGAATATATCCAAGCCCACTATGTAGCATGGACTCCCATGGTGGGAAGTCAAGTCCCCATCCAGGCAATCAATAACCTCAGTTTGAAGATCATAGTGCTTGTTCTTACCGGGATCATAGGATCGACCTCATTGCATCAAGCATCAAGACCACTCATGTTTTACGTAGTGGAGTGTGCGAGACCCACTGTCTATGATTGGTGTACCTCACCGCTGACCAATATGAAAGGTCAATTGCCAGAGTGTAAATAGGGGGGTAAGTGAAACTTCGGGTTTGCCTCTATTCTTTGCAGCTTCTTTTTTGAGCGGGTTCTAGGTCTGGGACCTAGAGTGGAGATCCTTCCCAGGGGACCATGTGATCCAGCTATGGTGCGTTGGATCGAGGTCATGAGACGACAGGGGGGAGGTAGGGTATCAACACCCTACAATGATGATTTTTTCTTCTGGTGGAGGAGACATATCATTGCTCTGGATGACTATCCCTATGCGGGGATTGATTTCAGAGAGGACCCAGATATGCTGCTTCCACTAGGGGCCGCCTATGGCTCCATAGGTAAATTTTTTTACATATTTCATTTTTTGTATTTTTAAATTTAAGGAAACGAAAATATTTTTGTATGGTGTTTTAAATATTACCTATATACTTCTTAAACACAGATGTAGGTCCGCAACGGCCAGAGGGATTCCTACGACATAGACGGAGTAACCCTGGGGATGAGGCAGCGGGAGGAGAGACAAAGATAGTCCTATAGAACGTGCAGGGTAACCTGTCTCATCTGGCACAATGGATTCCTATGGTTGAGGTGGAGTACCTACCTGAAGCCATGCAACTGCAGGTTGTTGGTGTACCTAGAGCATGTGTACGACTCTTCCGGTGTCTCAGAAACGTCGTGGTTTTCTACGATGACACACATCCAACGCCACAGGTGTAGATGTCGTGGGATATGTATATCGACTGTATATGTATTTTGAGGGTTTTAGCCCCAATTTTGTAATATAAAACACCATATTTTTGAAATATATATAAAAAGGGATCTTCAGCTTATATTTTACAATGTGTACATTGATTTAAAGGTTTTATTTTATTAATGTGACAAATTCCAATCTAAAACATAATTAGCGTAGGCATTGGATACATGATTAGAACTCCTAGGAATACGAAAATATGTAATAAAATCAAATTTTCGTTCTAAAAGACGTACCCGTAGGAATCGACGGAGTAACGTAGGATCACGCATGCAGTAACGGTCGTTCAACTAACGTACTACTAACTGAGAATCCATGCGAACTTCTAAAGAGTGAATACCATGCGAGATAACATCACACAAAAGGTATATGATGATGCTATATTCGGCCACATTATTCGTGGATGGCCCTAGGCACACACCACCTGAAGACACCAGCAGACCCTCGGGTGAGTCAACCACCCAAGTGGCAAAAGCCAAGTTTCATGTATGTTTTCAGACAGAAGGCAGAGTATGATGGTTAGCATGTTTAACAGGCAGGGTATTCTTGTCATTGATGGCAAGATCAGATTATTCCTATGTCAAGATCAGATTATTCCTATCGTTGATGGCATCGATGGAAAAACAGGAACATAAGTGATTTCAGGAAGACCAGCAACACAACTCACATAGAGTCGATTGCAGTGCAGTGATAATGGGGGAGGAGCAGCAACAGTGATCGCTGGATCAACAATTTAGAATTCCTGATGGCTGTCAGATCTCAATGTAGACAAGAAGAGCGCACATATATGAAGGATAGATCTCGGGCATTAGATTCGAGCACGAGGACCGTCCATCTTCAGGCAGGACATGTGGACACAGATCAACATTTCGCTGACTGGAAAGTCAAAGGAATGAAATGTTCCAACCTTTCAACTCACAAAATCGCGATATGCGAAACCGCGATATAATCTCGACCGTTGGATCGAGGACAAATATGGACTGTTGATCAGGCACAATAAAGGCTCATGGAGTTGTGAAGTCTAGATAAAATCGTGACCGTTGATCCAAGAGGGACGCATGGCAGAAGATCAGAGCATGTCAAACACTCCATTTCGGAGTTTCGCAGATAGGGACTTTGAAGTGACAAGAACACTGAACATCAAGAATGCCGAAATCGCGAAATGAGAAAATCACGAAATGATCTAAGATTTCAGATCAAGTGTTGATCGGGACTTTTGATCCCATGCCATTTCGAGGTTTCGTGAATCGCGACTTGGAAAGGAAAGAAACAATACCACAGGAACGCCAAAATCGCGAAATGCGAAATGATCTGAGCCGTCAGATCAAGGGTTGATCTGGACTGTTGATCCGACTCCATTTCAGAGTTTCACGAATCGGGAGTTGGAGATGTAAAATAACACTGGACCACAGGAGTGCCGAAATGTCGAAGTGCCGAAACGTGAAATTACCAAATGTAGTTGTTGAATAAGGCTGTTATCACAGCCCTTGGTCACCTCGACGAGAGATGGAGGAAAGAGCTAGAGAAACCAAGCTCCTTTTCGAGGATCGCGACTGGGAGTGTCAAGACACATGGTCACACGAATTCTGAATTGATGAATTCCGAAATGCTGAAATGAATGCAAGATCCCATGGTGCCAATCCAACGATGTAGGTGAACTTGATCACGATTGTAGGTCTAATATTTCTCCTCGCTGTGTAACTGCTAGAAACCATTAATGTTCTCTACCAGACAATTCAAAGAGACCTCTGTGTGATCGCCAAAGAAGATGAAGAGTCTCAAGGCATCTTCCAGTGGAATGAGGACTATTGATACAGGCGATTGACAGATGGAAGGGGATTGAAGTCTGTAGCTGAAAATAGAAAGGATAAGCTCATCAAAGACAGAGAAGACAAAGAGCCTCAACTGCCAGAGAAGCTGAGAAATCTAGACAGAACACCCAATGATGTTGAACGCGTGGGGAAAACCGCCAAAGAAGCTGAAGAGCCGTGATGATGATCAGGAAAAGAACTCGAGATGTGGAGGAGATTGGCGCGGTGTGAGCATGCAGAGGCATGGCAAATATTGCATGCACAAGGAGAACATAGACTATAAGAATGTGGAACAAAGAAGATATGAGGTTGTTGTTTTGGTGAAGGATTTAGGTGTGAGCAAGGAGGCAGAGTGCAGCAACAGAAATGCACAGAAGAGGAATGGTGCATTGAAGGGATATGGCACAAAGAGCACAAAAGGCAGAAGAACAGAATGGGCAGCGGATGCATGTTGGAAGACAGTGAGGAAGTCTGAGTAGCAATATCTTGCGCAATAGTGATGAGACTGGTAAGCTGTTATTGAACACTATATCACTATAATAGGTTTCAACATTTCATATTCATAAACTAGGGTGGAAGGGAGGTGCTAGGGAGGATTGTTGTCCTCAGAGGTTCAAGTGGGTGCTTGAACACAGGGATTTGTAGCTTCCATCTGGTTGCAGCTAGAGAAACCAGGGAGTTGGTGCTAGAGAAACCAGGGAGTTGGTGCTTCCTTCTAGTGGGTGCTAGAGAAAACAGAGAGTTGGTGCTCTTAGTAAGTTGCAGCTTGCAAAAATAGAGGTTGTAGCCTCACAATGAGTTGGTGCTCATATGTATGATAATGTAAAGAATGTAAATAATACTTATCATATAAAGAAGAAGAGGTTTTTACCCTGTATGGGTTTCCTCGGGAAATGTATGTCTCTGTGTTTCTCATATATGTGACTGATGCTGAATATGCCATTGTTTATTTCCTTTCATTATTGTGATCATCATTGAGTGCCTTGTAAAGTTTTTAAAAGAAGCATAATTGTTTAAGCATGGAGACAACTGATTCACCCCCCCTCTCAGTTGTCTAACAATTGGTATCAGAGCTGGCCCCTTTTATCTAAGGGTAGATCCTAGAGCTTAAACATCTCAAGCCATGAAGGAAATTCAACCAATAAGGCCCCTCTGTTCAATGGAACAAACTTTGCCTTCTGGAAAGTTAGAATGAGAACCTATATAATGGATTTAGGTGCAGATGTCTGGGATGTGGTAGATATTGCGTATGTAAAGCCAATTATGCTAGCTAATAAGGATGACAAACTAGAATTTAGCTTCAACGCTAAGGCTATGAATGCTATCTTGAGTGGGCTTGCAGAAGCAGAATTTGTAAAAGTTATGCACCTAGGAACTGCCAAAGAAATGTGGGACAAACTCATTAGC
>ML822262.1:0-13587 GCA_009831015.1 Picea engelmannii | reverse complement strand
TTGAGAAAAACAATACGTGGGAGATGGTTCAAAGACCTGAAGGTAAAAATGTCATTGGCTCCAAATGGATCTTTAAGAATAAGTTGAATGAGCAAGGACAAGTTATCAGGAACAAAGCAAGGTTAGTTTGTAAAGGCTATGCTCATATAGAAGGACTGGATTTTGATGAAACATTTGCGCCCGTAGCAAGATTAGAAGCTATCAGAATGTTTCTTGCCTATGCTTTTCATAAAAGGTTTAAAGTCTATCAAATGGATGTCAAGTCAGATTTTCTAAATGGAGATTTAAGTGAAGAAGTCTATATGGAACAACCAGAGGGTTTCAAACTATCTGATAACCCTGACTTAGTATGAAAGCTTAAGAAAGCTTTATATGGGTTAAAACAAGCTCCTCGAGCCTGGTATCACAGACTGGATACATATCTCAAAGATAAAGGGTTCAAGAGAGGAACAACTGACAACAATCTGTATATTAAAATAGAGGATAATAATTTGCTCATCGTATTGGTCTATGTAGATGACATCATCTTTGGATGTAATAAGGATTCATTGGTACAATGGTTTGCTTCTGCCATGGAGTCTGAATTTGAAATGTCTATGATAGGAGAACTGTCATTTTTTCTTGGTCTACAAATCACTTAGAGGCCTGAAGGGATGTTCATTTCTCAAGAAAAATATCTAAGAGAAATGATGAAAAGGTTTCAAATGGAAGATTATAAACCTGTGGGTACACCTATGGTAACTAGATGTAAATTAAGCAAGGATGATGATTCACCTGATGTTTATTAAATCTCATATCGATCAATGATAGGAAGCCTGTTGTACATCACAAAATCTCGCCCAGACATAATGCATGTTGTAGGAATGGTAGGAAGATATCAAGATACACCTAAACAGAGTCATTTGCAAGCCGTCAAAAGGATATTCAGGTGTTTAAAAGAAACAATGACTTATGGTCTGTGGTATCCCATAAATCAAAATCTTCAGCTGACTGCTTATTCAGATGTAGATTGGGCAAATTGTGTTGATGAGACAAAAAGCACCAGTGGAGGAGCATTCTTCCTGGGTGACTCCTTAGTAGCCTGGCTTAGTAAAAAGAAAGGTTCCATTTCTTTATCAACCACAGAGGCAGAGTACATTGTTGCTGCTACTTGTTGCACTCAGGTATTATGGATGATTCAGACACTTGTAGACTTGGAGGTAAAATACATTGCATCGATCCCAATTCATTGTGATAACACTAGTGCCATTAGTGTGTCTAAACTCCAAGACCAAGCATATTCCCATAAAATATCATTTTCTGAGAGAGCAGATCACCAATCATATTTTGCAGGTCCATTACATTCCCACTACAGAACAAATTGCAGACATCTTTACTAAACCCTTAGCCATGACACCTTTTGAATATGTCAAACAGAAGTTGGGTGTCATTTCGTCTCACACCTAAAAGAGTCCATCTTGTTAGGGGGAGTTTTGTATTGTTTGAATATCTAATGCCTCCTAAAATTACTGCAACAGCTCAGGGGGAGCATGTCTCTTCTTTGACATTGATGTCAAATGGGGAGAAAGTGTGATGATTTCAAGATGTTACAATGGTGTAGTTGCATCATGGGGTTGCCATCAATTCCAAAGGGGGATATTGTTGGCATGTTTTCAAACAGAAGGCAGAGTATGATGGTTAGCATGTTTAACAGGCAGAGTATTATTGTCATTGATGGAAAGACCAGATTATTCCTATGTCAAGATCAGATTATTCCTGTCATTGATGGAATCGATGGAAAAACAGGAACATAAGTGATTTCAGTAAGACCAACAGCACAACTCACACAGATTTGATCACAGCGCAGTGATAATGGGGGAGGAGAAGCAACAGTGATAGTTGGATCAACAATTCAGAATTCTAGATGGCTATCAGATGTCAATGTAGACAAGAAGAACATGAAGATATAAAGGATAGATCTCGGGCGTTAGATCCGAGTGTGAGGACCGACCATCGTAGGATCCAGGAGAACCTGCATGTTATTTAAAGTGCTAGAAGTAACGGGCTCACAAAATCTCGAAAGAACGAGGACCGTCCATCTTCAGGAAGGACACATGGACATAGATCAGCATTTCGCTGACTGGAAAGTCAAAGGAATGAAATTTTCCAACCTTTCAACTCGTGAAATCACAATATAATCTCGACCATTGGATCGAGGACAAATATGGACCGTTGATCAGGCACAACGAAGGCTCATGGAGTTGCGAAGTCTCAATAAAATCGTGACCATTGATCCAAGAGGGACGTGTGGCATAAGATCAAAGCACGTCAAACACTCCATTTCAAAGTTTCGCGGATCGAGACTTTGAAGTGACAAGAACACTGAACATCAAGAATGTCGAAATCGCGAAATGAGAAAGCACGAAATGATCTGAGCCGTCAGATCAAGTGTTGATTGGGACTGTTGATCCCACACCATTTTGGGGTTTCACGAATCATGACTTGGAAATGCAAGAAACAATACCACAGGAACGCCGAAATCGCGAAATGATCTGAGCTGTCAAATCAAGGGTTGATATGGACCGTCGATCCGACTCCATTTTGGAGTTTCGCAGATCGGGAGTTGGAGATGTAAAAGAACACTGGACCACAGGAGTGCCGAAATGCCGAAACACGAAATTACCAAATGCAGTTGTTGAATAAGGCTGTGGTCACAACCCTTGGTCACCTTGGTGAGAGATGGAGGAAAGAGCTAGAGAAACCAAGCTCCTTTTCAGGGATCGCGACTGGGAGTGTCGAGACACATGGTCACATGAATGTTGAATTGTCAAATGCCGAAATGCCAAAATGAATGCAAGATCCCATGGAGCCAATCCAACGGTGCAGGTGAACTTGAGCACGATCGTAGGGCTAATATTGCTCCTCGCTGTGTAACTGCTAGAAACCATTTATGGTCTCTGCCAGAGAATTCGAAGAGATCTCTATGTGATCGCCAAAGAAGATGAAGAGTCTCAAGGCATATTCCAATGGAATGAGGACTATTGATACAGGAGATTGACAGATGGAAAGGGATTGAAGTCTGTAGCTGAAAATAGAAAGGATAATCTCGTCGAAGACAGAGAAGACAAAGAGCCTCAACTGCCAAGGAAGCTGATAAATCTAGACAGAAAACCCAGTGATGTTGAACGCGTGGGGAAAACCACCAAAGAAGATGAAGAGTCGTGATGATGATTAGGAAAAGCACTCGAGATGTGGAGGAGATTGGCGCGGTGTGAGCATGAACAGGCATGGAAAATATTGCATGCACAAGGAGCACAGAGACTATAAGAATGTGGAACAAAGAAGAGATGAGGTTGTTGTTTTGGGGAAGGACTCAGGTGTGAGCAAGGAGGTAGAGCGCAGCAGCAGAAATGCACAGAAGAGGAATGGTGTATTGAAGGGATATGGCACAAAGAGCACAAAAGGCAGAAGAACAGAATGGGTAGTGGATGCATGCTGGAAGACAGTGAGGAAGTCTGAGTAACAATAGCTTGCGCAATAGTGATGAGACTGGTAAGTTGTTATTGAACACTATATCACTGTAATAGGTTTCAGTATTTGATATTCATAAACTAGGGTGGAAGGGAGGTGCTAGGGAGGACTGTTGTGCTGAGAGGTTCAAGTGGTTGCTTGAACACAGGGAGTTGTAGCTTCCATCTAGTTGCAGCCAGAGAAACCAGGCAGATGGTGCTTCCTTCTAGTTGGTGCTAGAGAAACCAAGGAGTTGGTGCTTCCTTTTAGTGGGCGCTAGAGAAAATAGAGAGTTGGTGCTCTCAGCAAGTTGCAGTTTGCAAAAACATAGGTTGTAGCCTCATAATGAGTTGGTGCTCATATGTATGATAATGTAAAGAATGTAAATAATACTTATCATATAAAGAAGAAGAGGTTTTTACCCTATATGGGTTTCCTCGGGAAATGTCTATCTCTGTGTTTCTCATATATGTGACTGATGCTGAATATGCCATTGTTTATTTCCCTGCATTATTGTGATCATCATTGAGTGCCTTGTAAAGTTTTTAAAAAAAGCATAATTGTTTAAGCACAGAGACAACTGATTCACCCCCCCTCTTAGTTGTCTAACAGACTGGCCCCATTTGCGAATCCTAGGTAGACCGAAGATTCTGTTGACATTTGCCAAGAAAAGGGGAAAACTCGATAAGGAAGCCAAAGACTAAAAATAAAAAGAGATGTATACACACTAAATTTACACTAGTATACAAAGAGTTCCACCTAAGTCTGTGGCTCAAGCGTAGTATCTTATTAGGTAGAGCCCATTTCTGGGCTCAACCAATTTATTCCCTTCACAATATTCCAATTCATAGCCTCCTTTTTCTAGAACACCTCGCACGATATAAGGACCGTGCCACATGGGTTTAAACTTGCCTTCCCCTAGCAGTTCTTTGGCTTGGTCATATAAGAGAACCAATTCACCCTCAACATACAACCGGGGATAGACATAATTTTCATACTGGACCTTGACATGTTTCTTGTTTACCTCGATAGTTGTAAAGGTGTTTCGATGTTGCTCGTCAAGACTCTCTAGGTGTACAAGGCATTGCTCTAAATCTGAAGTGTCAAGTAGTAGCTCGACTGCCAACTTGAGAGAAGGGATTTTGCATTCAATGGGAAGTATTGACTCCACACCATGCACTTATTGAAAAGGGGAGAAACCGATGGCAGTCTTAACTGAAGTTTGGTATGCCCAAAGCGTGGGATATAACATGATGTGCCAATCAGAATTACTTTGAATGACAGTTTTTTGCAAGATGTTCTTGAGAGACTTGTTGACGACCTCTACTTGCCCATTTGCCTGGGGGTAATAAGGAGATGAATGACCATGTTTAAACCCCAGCTTAGACGCTAGTTCTAAAATAATTTCATTCTGAAAGTGACTGCCATGATCAATGACAATCTCACTTGGGATACCGAACCGGGTGATAATTTGGTTGAACACAAAGAAGGATGCAGTCTTCCCATCAGATTTCACGGTAGGCATGGCTTCGGCCCACTTGGTAAAGTAGTCAAAAACCACGATAATGTGTTGATTCCCCCCAGTCGAAGTAGGGTTGCAATCAACGAAATCAACCCCCCACTTGGTGAAGGGACCGACGATAACGACTGGGTGAAGAGGGGCTAGTGCGAGCACATTTTCCAAGTGAACACCTGGCAGGGGTGACACTTATTATCTGCTTCAATGCAATATTTAAAGATAGTGGGCCATAAATAACCATCTCGTAGGATTTTTTGGGCTGTCACAAGCCCGAATAGGTGACTACCACAAGCCTCTTTGTGGAAATCATTTAGGACCAACTTGGCTTCTTCATGAGTTAATAAACGTTGTAAGATACTATCTATTCCTCGGCGATACAGAGTGTCACCGACGATCGTATACTTTTTGGCTTGGTATCTAATACGTCGTCAATCATCTCGCGAGAGATACTAAGCGAACTTCAAGGTTTGAAGATATAAAAAGATGTCTCCATACCAGGGGTCAGACGACGAGACAAGGAAAATTTGTTCATCTACAAAAAAATCGACATGGACAACATCTTCATCTAATCGTGGAAAATTGGATATTAACTCTGCAAAAACTAACGATTTTTTGGACTTGGCCGAAGCGAAGTCGAGATCAAATTCTTGAAGGATGAAAATCCATTTATTATATTTCCTGCCTATGATATGCCTAGTGAGGGCGTATTGAAATGGATTGACATAAGCAACCACAGTAGTCTTGCAAGGCAATATATAGTGTCGTAAATGTTGGATTGTGTGAACGACAGCCAAAGCTAGTTTTTCAATGTGAGAATAATTAAGCTCAAGACCGATTAAATTTCGACTGAGATAGTAAATGACGTGCTCATGGAGCTCATCATCGTCCTGAACTAGAACCATACCAATCGTCTCTATAGACGCGACGATGTACAACAAGTAATCTCTACTGTAATCAGGATATTTCAACAGAGGGTTGATACCAAGGCTTTCTTCAAAGCATCGAAAGACTCCTGGGCTCGCTCATCCCAGATAAAAGCAGTGTCTTTCTTTAACAGGTGCATGAAACCATTAGTGATATTGGCATAATTTACTATAAACCGATGTAGAAAGTTAGATTTCCCCTATAAACCTTGAAGTTGTCTAACTGTGCATGGGGGAGGCAACTAAAGTATTGCCTCAACCTTAAGAGGATCTACCATGATCCCAGTCTCGGAAACTAAGAATCCTAAGAGATGACCAGACTTAATGCAAAAGATGCATTTGTGATGGTTTAACTGGATTCTGTAGTAACGACATATTTCAAAAATGAGTCGAAGGTGAAACACATGATCCACCCTCTTGTGAGAGTGAGCAGCAAGATCATCAAGATAGGCTTCGACTATATGCTTGAGATCGTGAAAAGAAAAAGTCATGGCACGTTGGAAGGTTGCGTCGGCATATTTAAGGCTGAAAGGAATTTTTTGGTATGCAAAAGTACCCCAAGGACATATAAATTCCATCTTGTGTTGGTCCTCGAGTTTGATCTGGATTTGGTTATATCCTGAAAATCCATCCATAAAAGAGAATATTTTTCTTCCCGCACATTCATCGAGAATCTGATCAATGAAAGGTCTGGGGAAGTTATCTTTGGGACAGGCCTTGTTCAGGTCGTGAAATTCCATACACACACGGATGGTTCCTTGCTTCTTATTCACAGGAATGGGGTTGGATACCCATTCGAAGGGAATCGGGTAGATGAAGGCAGCGTTGAGTAACTTCTCCACTTCTACCTTAATGGCAGGGGCCTTCCTAGGATTAACAGCTCTAAGACATTGTCGAACAAGTTTATCATCCAGATAAGTCCTAATCTCATGTTCGACAATCTGAGGGTCGTTCCTTGGAATCTCTTCATATGACCAAGTGAATACATCACGAAATTCTTTGAAGAGATTGGTGTAGATCAAAATTTCTTCTGGCGAACAATCCGCACCTATATTTACATTCTCAATTTTTCCAGGGGTAAGAGAGATATCGATCGAGATGATACGAGAAATACTCACCATATTTCCTTCAACATAAATGCCATGCATATCAAGTGGAAGTACGACGTGACCAACTATCTCACTCAATGTAGACCGAAAGTCATCTTGCTCGATTCTTTCAAGGCTTGGGAGGAAATAGGATCGATGATGCATATCATCCCAAGGTCTCTCGGAACCATTCATGGCTTCGAGGATGGCTTCATCCGAAGGCAAAGTATCATCTAGGCAATCATGTGAGCAAGACAATGAGGTGGCCCATATAGGCCTGAGAACAGGATCCTCCTCGTCCGTTTGCGAGGTAACAGGATCGAGATCGACAGAAGAGTCAAGAACATCTTGGTATGCAATCTCCACTATCGATAGTGGCATAGCCATGCTATCATGCGATTGAACTTCACTCAAAGAAGTCGGAGAAGGTAGGGTCCATGGATCACTAAGATAGGAAGTGCGGAAAGGAATGGACCGTCCGATTAAAGCAGGCTTACTAGACATGGTGTAAACATGGTGGACCGGTGCCAAGAAGTCGAAAGTACCCATGAGGGAGGAATACATTTCGACAATGATATTCTTAGTTGTCAGTTGATAATTTTCGATCACAGGGATCGACGGTCCAACATATGCGTTAGGGATTGAGTACGCAAAGGATAACTGGTCGATCATCATGATCTCCCCTTGATGAGGAAAACAAAGTGTACGGAAAATGAACGATACGACAACGACCATAGCATAGGTCCAATTGCGACCCAACAACAGGTTATAATCGAGAGGTGCATCCACTACCTCTACTTCCACCTCTACCATATTCCCACCTAACTGGACCGGAAAGGAAAGTAGAATACCATGAGGATGGAAGGAATGACCGTCGAATGTAGTCAACATGTTCGACGACTTCGAAAGGGTCAGAGAACCGATAGCCTTCCAATAGACTAGGGGCATCACGTAGGTGGCAACACCTTCATCAACAACTGCTTGTTTGATAGTATATTTGGCATACTCCATGTGGATTTGGAAAGCCACATGGTAGGGTAAGCGAGGCTTCACGTCCGTGACATCAAACTTGATAACTTTCAAGCCACTAGGTTCTATAGCTCCTAAGGAGCAGAGTAAGGAATTCCTCTGTGATGGACATGTCTGGAGTACCTCCAAAGGTGACAACACACAAGGGGTTTGGCATAGATCCTCAATAATAGAGTAGTTATGGGTGGCTCTAGCATTAGGGTTGTGGGTAGAGCGCTTAAGTACTCCTTTCAGAATATGAGGCGGTGGCTCTAGTTTCTCAATCTGTAGGTTTGTCTCCGGAGGGGGAGGAAGAGCTTCTAGACTAGTACTAGCTTTTGAAGATCTATAATATCGATAACGGGTGGCTATATCAATTTTTGTGTCGACCATGTTGATACAAACACGGTCGCCATCTTGCGGTGGTGGGTTTTGACTCCTATTGGCTGCATTTCCGGCGTTTGCAGAGCTCAAGGCTAAGTGTTGATTGTGTGGGAATGGGTTCACCAGCACCGTGGGTAGTAGATTCAAGAGCCTCACAGCTTCTGTGAGTTTGGGGCATAAATGTGTAAGGTGATCATCGGTACAAAGTTTACAAGGAAAATTCACCTTACGTTTCTCTTTCTTGCCCTCTCCAGCATTATCGTTTTTCTTCCCATTATTATCTTTGTCCTTGGGTTTGTTATTCTTCCCACCCTTACGATTATTTTGACCTTTCCTTTTATTCCCATCTGGTTCCTAGTCACCAGTTGGGTTTTTCGACGATTGCACATAATGTACATCCGTCGACTATATGGGTTTGGAGGAGCTAGATGAAGTTGATCCTCCTACAGAATTCATTGCCGAGTCTGTGGACTTTACATTGGCGAACCCAACAATTCCATCGGCATGAGGTCTGGGCGTTTTCCTAGGATCATTTTTCAACCGCCGTGTGTCGGGAAGAAGGTGGTATAACATCCCAGACTGACCATATATTAAATCTAACTGATAGGCTCTATAAATAGCTTCTTCTTCAATGTAAACCCCAGAAGTAGAAATGTCCTTTGAGATAGGAGGATGAAAAGACTTTAGGAACCATTCTAGGAGAAAGGCTAGGGGTATAGGTGTCTTAATCAATTGCTTCTGTCTACACCATTCCTGGATATGATCTGAGATATGAGTGGTCGTGTCTTTTCGTAAGGTCGACAAAAGCTCGAGACCAATGTCATAATCAATGGACAATTGAAAATGGTTGAGAAATACCATGACTAACTGATTGAATGACCCATATGTCCCCCGAGGTAGCTCAATATACCACTGTGAAGCAACTCCAATGAGAGTGTGTTGAAACAATTGTAATCTAATAGAATTGTGGTTTAGGGAGTTCAAGGAGCACCAAAGGTGAAAGAGAGTGATGTGTTCACTAGGGTCCTCTCCATTCTTACCTTCAAACTTTGGAATGTCTGAAGGAATTTTGGTGGGGACAGGGGGCCATGTGGGATCGTGACTCATCGGGTCATTCATTAACTTAGAAAAGTCTGGAAGATTGAGCGTGGCCAGAAAAGGGAGGCGGGGTTGCGACATCTGGCCCTATCCTCCCGCGAAAGATTGTGGGTTAGGAACCACATTCCATCTAGGATTATGAGTACCAAATCCCTATCCAGAATTAAAAGGCCCTCCTCGGGGATGATTCGTATAGGGTGGGTTGGGCATCATTCCATAAGGATTGTGAAAATTTCCCCCAACTGGATTAGATCTAGGCTGGGGGTTTTGAAAACTGCCCCCAACTAGATTAGATCCAGGTTGGGGAGTGCCCAAAGTGTAAGACTATCCTCCTCCAGGTGGGAACCTGGAGGGTTGAAGTGGATTCGTTATACCAAAGGTATTGGTTGGAATCGACACCGAGGAGGTAGGGAAATATGGTGGAACTTGTCCGCCTGCTGGGTTGTTCCATCCAGCCATAGAAGGATTAGACCCGTGGTTAGGAAAAGGGACACTTCCTACATTAGGATTCATTTGGGGAATGTGAGAACCACCAAATGGGAAGGGAGTGTAAGGAGGTGTAGTGCACCCGAGTCCAAAGCTAGCGTTAGAGCCAGTAGTTGGGATAGCAGTCCAAAACTGTGACATAAAGTTAGGCACACCATACGAAAAAGGACTAGAATCCATAGGGATGGACTGAATATTGTAACTCGGCGAGTGACCAAAACCCCCAAAAGGATTTGAGGCAAGAGATGAAGCAATAACTACAGGCCGAGCCATAGTACCGGTATAAGCCTCTGATCCTGCAACTGTAGTGGTTGCGGGAGTCGAAGGGGTGAAATTAAATATAGTGGGTATGGGAGTCGAAGAACTCCCAGTGTTTAGAAGACTAGACTCAGAACTCATCCTTGTGGAACCACAAGTCTGAAAGGTGGATGTGTGTGTACCACGTCTGATAACTCTATTCCTTTTAGAAGGCAAGACTTCGAAAATCGGTGGTAATTGCAAAAAATGACGAGACCGGCGAGGAAGATGGTCCAACTCCACGACGACTTATGACTCTACAGAAATAAAAATATATCCTAGGGATAACTAGTAGTCAAAGAGCATACCAAAAATTTGAACGACTAATATGCATGCAAACAGGCTAAAGTGGCTGAGTGGCCTCCCTCGCTAAAGAAGGTATGTCTTGTCCAGGGGGGACCTGAGACTCCCTGCTAAAGTTTGGAGGTAACAGAATCAGTTATAAGGGCCCTCATAGGCTTAAAAATCAGTCGGTCGGATCCCCCCGGAGAGGTAATCTTCTGTAAAGGTTGTGTGTTGTCTGACCCCTATCTGACTCAGGATACACGTAGAATAACCCCCGCGATTAACCTATGAGATACCTAAGTCAAGAAACTAATCAACCACCGTATAACTGATGCACAAGCAAACAATCGTAAGTCTGGATCACCATATGGCCAGGGTAACAAAGCCCGAAACATCGAAATCAATGCCTCTCAAGGAGGTATGGGTACTAGAAAGATCCCCAAATACAAATGAATCCACAGAAATATCTCTGATGCTAGGTGAGTATCTGGGGGATATCCCTTCAATTAACTTCGCGTGACCTTGTGTTTAACTCCAGTGTGAGCGGAGCCTCCTAATATTACCAATTATACAATGGACTTCTCAACTCCATGTCTGAGACACATATGTTGATTTAATTGCCTTGGATAAGTTTACTCACAAAATCCTATTCCAAGGCACTAAATCCTAGGCTAGTTTGTGGACCCTAAAAAAATAAAATCATGACTAATCAATTTTAGTTTAAAGCGTAAATTTTATTGGTTGTGATTACTCAAAAAGGTATGGAAGTAAAACTCATGATGTTATGACTCTGCAAGGAAATAAATATGAATACAATGCAAAGTGTACCTTTAATTTTTCAATGAATAATATGCTAATAAAAACAATGTAGTCTTCAATTTCAACTCTGTGATCCAGTAGTAAAATGAAATCTTTCACTAATTGCACTAAGCTAATGATAAAGGTTCCAAGAAAAAATGCTAACCAATTCAAAATGCCTATTTTTGTATTTTCAATATATTAAAAAGAAAATGCATGGACTGATAAGAAACCTGGTATATAAATACTTCTGTGTATAAAGACAATAACTCAAGTAGAATATCAAGCATTCAAGCAAACAACCCAGGGTATAAGGACAAATCAAAAATGAAAAACGATGAGAAATACTACGCCCAAGAATTCAACTCCAAACAGGTCTCCTATCATCCTAGATAATCTCAACAAGAACTATAAGGACCTAAGAAGGCTCAACAATCCTCAAATCCCACCCAACAATCACTAGACCAAGCAAACAAGCAAGGGAAAGTGGTATACGCTATTGTTCAGGAGAACAGGGCGTATATATGCATCTTGCAGTGAGGAAGCAAGCGTGTATATGCGACTTTCAGGGAAAAAGGTGCATATGTGCTTTAAAACAAGGCCAGGAAAGGGAAAAAAGGCTAAAAACTTAGACCCAAAGTGAACAAAATCTGTCAAGCAGTGATAAAACAAGAAACACACAGGAAAAAGAGAAATGTAAGAAGAAAAAGAACTTCAACCCTTAGAAGGAAGATCTCTCCCTAGTCGAGTCGCCATTTCTGTTATGAGGGAAAAACTCTCTATGGCCAAGGGTAAACCACAACAGACAGGTATGACTGTAGAAATAAATTCAATTCCAACATATGCTATACAAACTAATGTGCGAGGTAAGAAAGAGGCCTACCTCGATCCAACGTTTGATAATGTTCCACCGTTGAGCACTTTGACCCAAATCTTTATACCTGCAAGAAGTTCTCAACAAACAAACAAAGAAAGTACATAGTGATAATATAAAAGGGTTAACACATTAGATAGCATAATCCATTAATAAACATTACAAACATGCCCATGGATAATAATCATATATTTGCAAGATGCCAATAGGACGAGAAATGAGTATTTCTATTAATAATTGATCAGCAGAAGTGACAACATTACAAACTTCTGTGTCGGCATGGTTCGAAACCAAGAAACCAAGTTCCTTCCAACTGGGTCTCCACCACTTCAATCCTCCACCAAAGGCAAGCTCATAGTAAAGAGGTAATGAGGTCCTCTCAACAATAAGGGAAGATCTTGGGGGATGAACACTGTGTTCAAACTTGAGGGACAAAGGGATGCAGACTCAATATGAAGTAATTTCTCCAAAGTAACTTTGCTCTCAAAGTTGAATGCTTTCTCCTTCTTTTCCACAGCTCGAAATTGTGCTTTTATAGCCTTTAGAATGCAACTGAAGGGCCAAGTTGGAACGTTTCCAGTATGTGAAAGGCCAAGGATTAGAGATCTTCTGTCATGACATGGAAACTTGACTTCATTTTGTATTTTTTGGAAAAAATCCTAATATACACGGGCTATAGTGGAGCAGCCTGCGTATACGTATCTTGCATAACTAATAGGGAGCATATATGTGGAAAAATGTATATTTTTAGCTCTGGATTCATCAAAAAGGGATGACAAATATGCATAGGGAAATGGAAAAAGGCCCTTTGTGCAAGATATAAAAGGTGAGGCAAATCTTGCTATAACACAAATCATCAAGCGTATTGGTTCAATGGCTTACAAATTGGCCCTTTTTTCTACTTCCAAAATCCATTCAGTGTTCCATGTTTCTTGTTTGAAGAAAGAGGTGGGACAGAATTGTCGTGTCCAAACCATCATGCCAGAAGTAGATGAAGAAGGCTCCATGTAGCTCCAACTAGAAGAAGTCCTCAATAACCTTGAACGTCAGCTGTGTGGCAGAACAATCAAGGAAGTGTTGATCAAGTGGAAGGACACATCACTAGAGGATGTGACCTGGGAACCAACAACCATACTTCAACAGTTTCTGCATCTACAACCTTGAGGACAATGTTTCTTTTGAAGGTGGGGGGGGAATTTTAGGATCCAATCCTAACCCCTCTCCATGGGTCATTAGTTAGTAGGATATGTTCTCTATGTAATAAAGGAAAACATTAGTTAATAAGGCCTAATAAATAAAGGAGAATAAGTCAATGTAAGAAGACCTAATAGAAGCTTC
>ML822261.1:46257-72449 GCA_009831015.1 Picea engelmannii | reverse complement strand
GTGTCAAAAATATAATTGGACCAAATCAAGTATGCCAAATAACATTATAGATATAAAAAAAATCAATAAACATGATTACCAAAGAAAACTCCAAGTCCTGGATAATCATGCATGGAGTACACACATATGTGATACATAATAAAATACCTATCCATTGGGATATATCTTGATACATCATATACATGTGTCCCTTCCCATAATTTCTTAAATTTATCGATCAATGGTTAGAGGTAGACACCCGTTCTCTTCACTTGTCTTCTACCTAGGACTATAAGAGCCAACATAAGATGATCATTATTCACAAACAACCATGGGGAGATATTGTTATTGATCATTACCATTGGCCAAGCATAATAGTTAGTGTTTTATAGGAAATACAGGGTAACTCCATCCATAGATATACTCAATCATAGGATTTTTACTTCATCCTTGAATTTATTAGGCCATGTATCCTCTATATTCTTCATGGCTATTGAATATATTGGGATTTTATTAACACCTGTATCACTTCTATGTGAGGGACACCACCCTTGCAATATGACTATTTTTTTGCAAAGAAAGAGCCTTTGAATCCTTGGAATTACATGCATGTTCCTAATATCTTATAATGAGGACCATGTATCTTACCCTTTTTAATTTTATTTATGGTACCTATCATGCCCACATTTTGGACATATCATTTTTCCCACATATTCGTTTATGTATATAATACAATCATTCAGACATGCATCATTTAATATGTACTCAAAACCCAACATTTCCATTATTTTATTTGCCATTGCACAACTATACCTTATCTTTGAGTAACCTACAATCAATAGGAAATATAAATGTACACTTTCATTAATCATGCATAAAATAAACCATTTTATTCCTTCATTGTGTGATGATTTTTTTTAAAATTTTTGGGGAATTAATTGTTAGTTACCTCAAAAGTTTTAAGAAACACATGTCTAACATACCATACATTTCTTTCAAGTTGTACAGTAACATCATTGTCCCAAGTTAGGTAGATCTTGACCCCTATCCAAAGAGAGGGGTGGTGGACATAAATTTTAGGCTTTTGAAGAAGGTATTGTCGATATCAACATCATCCCTTAATTCATTTTGTTGGAATGCATGCAACAACATTCCATCCATGGCTTGTGTATCCTATAAGAAATCATCCACACCAACCTCTATACCATTGCCTTTGTCCCCAACATGTGAAGAACTAGTGTTATTGTAGATGTTTTGAATTGGTGACTTGGGACGTAGTGGGAATTTAATAGATGGTTGATTCAACCATGCTTGGTATTCTTTCTCTTTGATATATGATTGTTCAATAGAATTATCTTGATTTGACATCATAGTGGGGTGAAATGGTATATGGTAGACAAGTTGCCCATCGTCAAAATCCTGATTGTAAAAATATTGAACATTACATCGATAATATTAGTAACACAATGCATTTAGTATGTTCAAAAATTATACCAAACATTTATTAGAAGCATGGATTTTTTTTTCCCATTAAAAAACATGCAACCAACAACTTTATAAAACAAATGTCAAATTAAGCAATACATTTACATTAGTTCCATTGAAAATACAAAAATGCAATTAATCACTCATATTTTTCTTACGCCCCAAGGGGACATCTAAAGGTAGACCCAATGCAAGGCATTTTTTATGAGTGGTTCGTGGTCTACAAAAGTTATAGTTTATTAAAATCTCGTCACTAGGAGATAAACTACATATTGCATGCACAATGACAAATCTGGGTGCCTTCCTTTTTATAAAGAACTCTTTTTCATTGGAGTTTTCCTCAAAGGAACAATTTGTAGTAAAAAATGAGGACCTATAACTATTTATGAACCCTACAATGTTCCCATGAGTTCGTGGACGACCATCAATATATAATAGGTTTTTTCTATTAAAGTTTCCAGAAGCATAAGCATTCATGCACATACTATACATGGAAATGATATGTTTGTATTTAACAATATTCAAGTAATTATATCAACTATAAAGAGGAGAAAAAAATGACATATGTGATATTGATTATTTGAGAGGAATTAATACATGTGAAAGAATGAACAACCCAATATTTGCAACATATATTTTATACTTGGAAATCATAAAACTATTACCACAAAAAAAGAATTTGGTTCCAACATTAGGTACATGCATGGAACATGACGAAGTTCCATATGAAGCTCGATTGTAACAGGTTTGGTATTTACCTTGCAGATGAACAGGAAGAGGTAATTAATCGCTACCTTCCAACAATTGAACTGACTTTGGTGTGTACTTCAAAATTTTTTCTTTCAACTCATACAACGTTTTAGATCTCCTAGTAGAGATGTTTAGGGTAGTATTGAAATCATACTTTGGCTCATTAGAACTCTATGTTGGCTCAATAGAAGGAGATGGGTTGGTCAATTTAGGATGAAATTTATTTGATATGGATTGCAAATTTTCACAAAAGGATCATATGGAAGTGTTCATATGCGTCTTTTATATATTACCTATTTAATTCTTGACCACAGTGGGAGGTATTAGGCCATCAAATTTGGGTAGTCGATCATTAATATAATGTGACAATGTGATACATTGGGGGTTCTCCTTCAACCCTTTACATTTTGAAAAAGCACATACTACTAGGGTGTCATAAAATAGATCCAATTCACAATGTAATACCATTGACCCAATATGGTTGTTGAAATATGACAAGTTGCAATTGGTAGGGTAAAGCAAATGTCAATTTTCATCAAACATATTCATGTGGTATCTTTCTCCTAATAAGAGCTTTAGTCATTTTTGGACTGGTGGAATATATTTCACATACAAACTCGATCCCGAATCATGATCTTGGAAAATTAAATGACCAATTATCCAAATGCATGTGCATACATAACATAAAGTCAATGAGATAAATGAATTATAAATAAAATCTAGACTTACTTCAAATGGAGGGGGATAACTTGAAGAAATTAAAATGATATGGAATGAGTTGGAACCTGAAGAATTGGAAATTTACTATTACAAATTTTCTTCCTTCATTTCAGCCAAAACCATCATCAATACATGAATAAATTCTTAAAATAATGTTTGGGAAGCATAGATCAATCTAGCTTCAAACATAATTTCGAATGAATTTTAAAAGTTAACGTTTTTCTTAATTGTATTTTGATGCCTTGATGCTTCAGTATATAAAAAAGGCACTTGTTCACTAAATTATCAAAGGAATCTAAGAGTGACCTCCATTTTTCCCTCTGCAAAATTTAATTATGGATGTTTTCATTTGTATTTTGTGATTTAAATTTTTTGTTGGTGCGCACCAAAATATATGGCAAAACAATGAGCAGGAATTTAATTTTTCTAAATGTTCGTGTTTATAAATGAGAGGAATGTAAGAGTGGCCTCTATTTTTTCCTCTCCAAATAAAAATAATCCCAAATAGAGGTGTTCGTTACTTACCTCAATGTTGCAATCTCACAAAGGTAGAAAAATGGAGGTAACAGATAATCTGAGAGATTAGATGAAATGTCATGGATATTTAGAACCTAAGCCTTGATAAACAACGCCTTTGAGACATCAATGATGAAATCAACAATATAATCATGGAAAGGGGCACTGGGAAGCACCAAAGTTACCAAATTAACGATATCTCTCTAGAGTTACCATATTTTTAAAGCTCGCAATTTTAACCCTGTTTAAAAAAGTGGTGCTACCGATAACACCCTTTCTTTTGGAGGTAGTCAAAGTTGTGACTTGTTTAAAATAGTGGCCTTGACATTATGGACATTACAGACAAAACCTTGAAATTGACCCTTGAATTGAAAAGTTATTCTACCAATAACACCATTTGTTTTGTAGTTAAAACTATGACCTGATTGAAATTGTGGCCTTGACCACTAACACAACCGCAAATAAAACACCGAAAATCGACTCCTAAATATAAAAGAATTATAAATTGATAATTTATTTATCAATTAAATGTTTTTTTTTAATAATTTTCACGAAGGAAATAATTAAAATGGGAAAAAAATACCCCTAATAATAAAAAAAATACCCCTAATAAAAAAACAATTATAGGGAAATTATTAAAAACTTGTCACTAGGAGATAAACTACATATTGCATGCACAATAACAAATCTGGGTGCCTTCCTTTTTATAAAGAACTCTTTTTCATTGGAGTTTTCCGCAAAGGAACAATTTGTAGTAAATAATGAGGACCTACAACTATATATGAACCGTACAATATTCCCATGAGTTCATGGATGACCATCGATATATAAAATGTTTTTTCTATTAAAGTTTCTAGAAGCATAACCATTCATGCTCATACTATACATGTTAATGCTATGTTTTTATTTAGAAATATTCAAGTAATTATACCAACTATAAAGAGGACCAAAAATGGCATAAGTGATACTGATTGTTTGACAAGAATGAATACACGTGAAAGAATGAACAACCCAAGATTTGAAACATATATTTTATACTTGGAAATCATAAAACTATTACCACAAAAAAAGAATGTGGTTCCAACATTGGGTACATGCATGGAACATGACAAAGTTCCATTCAAATCTTGATTGTAATAGGTTTGGTATTTAATTTGCAGATGAATAGGAAGAGGGAAGTCATCGCTACCTTCCAACAATTGAATCGACTTTGGTGTGTACTTGGACATTTTTTCTCTCATCTCATACAACATTTTAGATCTCCTAGTAGATATTTTTAGGGTAGTTTTGAAATCATACTTTGGCTCGTTAGAACTTTATGTTGGCTCAATAGAAGGAGATGGTTTGGTCAATTTAGGATGAAATTTATTTGATATGGATTCCAAATTTTCATAAAAGGATCAAATGGAAGTGTTCATATGCGTCTTTTATATATTACCTATTTGATTCTTGACCATAGTGGGAGGTATTAGGCCATCAAATTTGGGTAGTCGATCATTAATATAATGAGACAATGTGATACAATGGGGTTTCTCCTTCAACCCTTTACATTTTGAAAAACCACATACTACTGGGGTGTCATAAAATAGATCCAATTCACAGTGTAATACCATTGACCCAATATGGTTGTTGAAAGATGACAAGTTACAATTGGTAGGGTAAAGCAACTATCAATTTTCAGCAAACATGTTCTTGTGGTATCTTTCTCCTAATAAGAGCTTGAAACATTTTTGGACTGGTTAAATATATTGCACACACGAACTTGATCCTGAATCATGATCTTGGAAAATTAAATGAGAAATTATTCAAATGGATGTGCATACATAACATAAATTCAATGAGATAAATGAATTGTAAATAAAATATAGACTTACTTCAAATGGAGGCAGAGAACTTGAATAAATTACAATGATATGGAATGAGTTGGAACCTGAAGAATTGGAAATTTAGTATTACAATTTTTTTTCCTTCATTTGAGCCAAAACCATCATCAATACGTGAATAAATTCTTAAAATAAAGTTTGGGAAGCATAGATCAATCTAGCTTCAAACATAATTTCAAATGACTTTTAAAAGTTGACGTTGAGCTTAATTGTATTTTGATACCCTAATGCTTCAGTATATAAAAAACGCACTCGTGCACTAAATTATGAAAGGAATCTAAGAGTGACCTACATTTTTCCCTCTGCAAAATTTAATTATGGAGGTTTTTATTTGTATTTTGTCAATTAAATGTTTTGTTGGTGTGCACCAAAATATATGGAAAATAATTGAGCAGGAATTTAATTTTTCTAAATGTTTTTGTTTATAAATGAGAGGAATTTAAGAGTGGCATCTATTTTTTCCTCTACAAAGAAAAATAATCCCAAGGAGGGGTGTTTGTTACTTTCCTCAATGTTGCAATCTCACAGAGGCAGAACAATGGAGGTAACAAATAATTCGAGAGATTGGATGAAAATTCATGGAGGTTCAGAACTCGAGCCTCGAAAAACACCGCCTTTGAGACATCAATGATAAAATCAACAAGATAATCAGGGAAAGGGGCACTAGGAAGCAACAAAGCTACCAAATTAACGAGAACTCTCTAGAGTTATCATTTTTTTAAAGGTCACATTTTTAACCCTGTTTAAAAAAGTGGTGCTATCGGTAGAACCCTTTATTTTGGAGGTGGTTAAAGTTGTGACTTGTTTAAAATAGTGTCCTTGAAATTATGGATATTACGGAAAAAACCTTGAAATTGACCCTTGAATCGAAAAGTGATTCTACCAATAACACCACTTCTTTTGCATTTAAAACTACGACCTAATTGAAACTGTGGCTTTGACCACTAACACAACCACAAATAAAACACTGAAAATCGACTCCTAAATATAAAATCATTATAACTTAATAATTTATTTATCAATTAAATGTTTTTTTTTTAATAATTTGCATGAAGGAAATAATTAAATTGGGAAAAAATACCCCTATACAAATTCTTTTTTAATAATTTCCCTATAATTGTTTTTTGAATAGGGGTATTTTTTTCCCAATTTAATTATTTTCTTCATGCAAATTATTAAAAAAAGTAAATTTAATTGATAAATAAATTATCAAGTTATAACACTTTTGTATTTAGGAATCAATTTTTAGTGTTTTATTTGTGGTGGTGCAAGTGGTCAAGGCCACAATTTCAATTATGTCATAGTTTTAACTCTATAAAAAGGTGGTGCCACTGGTAGCATCAATTTTCGACTTGAGGGTCAATTTCAGGGTTCTATCCATAATTTTCCTAATATCAAGGCCACAATTTTAAACAAGTCGCAATTTTAACCACCTCCAAAAGAAAGGGTGCTACCGGTAGCACCACTTTTTGATTTCGGGGTTGATTTTTGTGTTTCGTAGCCAAAAATATGATATTTTTGGGCTAGAGTTCTCGTTTTGAGGTCACAATTCTTGTTAAGTTGGTAACTTTGTTAAGCTCAGATTGTAGAGCTTGGTGGTCCTAATTATTTCAGATTAGGGTCCAAGATGACATATTTGGAAGAGAACGAGGTTGATGTGCCCAATTCCACTAGCAAGGGCCCCAATTAAAGATACTTTGGGGCTGCAAAATTCCTCCCAAGAATCAAAGAGATATTTGATAAGCCCCTTGAGTTGAAGAATATGAGTTCTATGTATGATATTTACAAGTGAATTTATGCCAATTATTATAGCTACAGGGATGACGGGGATGGTATCTTGGAGAAAGTCGAGTATCCCACATAGGAGGAGATGTAGGCCAGAGCATTGAGGGAGTGGGAAATGATAGAGTCTATCAATAAGAAGTCTAGGTTGATGGTCAAGAGAAGAGAGGTTACTTTTTTTAAGCTGGTGTTATTCAAGGAATAAGAGGATGTGGCGAAAGAAATGGGAGAGTTGGACAAGGGAAACTAGTAGCATAGAGAGTGAGAGTTTTTTGCCCATGTGCTCCTTATGAATGAGAAAGAGATAGAGCACATGGTTGTGGAGAAGAAGAAACATTATCCTATTATTAAATACATGATTTAGGATCTCACGGAGGAGAAGGTCGAGGCCAAGAGAATGCTTAATGTCCAACGATAAGGTATGCTAGTGGAGCTTATGGATCATGATTTTTTTCTCAAATGTTCTTCATAACTTCTATAAAATATAAAATATGGACCTTAGGTAATTCTTGAGGTTGACAGATTATTATAATGAAGAAATCCACCAGAGTTCCTTTCTCGCTGATCAGGAAAAAGGGGCATTGGGAAGCTTGGATCATAGAGCTTGGCGGTCTTAATTATTCCAAATTAGGGGAAAATATGATGGAATTTGAAGGGAATGAAGTTGATGTGCTTAGTGCCACTAGGAAGGGCCCTAGTTACAAATATTTTGAGGCTATGAAATTCTTCTTTGAAATCAAATATCTCTTCGATAATCCCCCCAAAGTGAAGAAGAGAAGGTATATGTATGATATTTACAAGATAATTGATGCAAGTTATTATGGCTACATGAATGGCAAGGATAGTATATTGGAGAAAGTAGAGGATCCCATAGAGGAGGAGATGTGAGCCAGAGTGTTGAGGGAGTGGAAGAGGATCAAGTCTGTGGGCTAAATTATGAGAGGTAGTGAAGAGTGACCTCCATTTTTTCGCCTGCAAAGAAAAACCTTTGCAAAAATTAATTGCATAGGTTTAAATTTTTACTTTGTTAATTAAATTATTTTTCGATGTGTTTTTACTTAAAAATTGCACCAGTTCACTTTGAATCACACCAGTACACTATAAAATGTATATCGCACTGAAAAAGTAAATTACAAAAAAAAATGACACACGTGTTTATCATCAATGCACCAAAATATACAATGAATAAATGAGCCAAATTTTCATTTTTTCTAAATATATCTGTTTGTAAATGAAAACCCTAATCATTGTTTCATTCTTTTGCCAAATTTTAGAGAGGATATTTGTGAAAGAGAGCTTTACTGGAAAAATACTTTGGAGTGGGTATATTTTTTTGAAGAGCCAAATTTTTAAGGGATCACTGTAGGTCACATACAAATATATAGAGGATAAATTTTAGGTATGTGATTTTATTCTATTGATCATCTCAATATTCCCCCTATTTGATTCAAAAACTTTCTAGTGCATTCTCAAAAATAAAAATGGTTTCATAGTTACCTTTAGTATTGGAATCCCTAGCTTCCTTATTGCTTATCTTGGTTTTCCTCTATATTTCACAATGATATTTTTTTAACAATAGATTTTTATAGGGTTTATTTTCTTGTGTATGGGATATTTGGTATTCGTTGCAATGGGACCACTCATTACATTGGATCAAAAACCTTGTTACTGTCAATTTTATTTAAAAAAAATTGCTTGTGTGGTTAGTTGTGTGCATTGTAAATGAATAGAGAATCGATGCACATGTTCTTGTCAACAACACTTCTAAGTTTAAAATGAAAATAACATTGTTTTTTTCAATTATCACTAGCTCAATTTGTTATGGTGTGGGTTTTGTTTGATAGGCGACCCGAGTTCAATACCCTTATGGTGTGTTTAGTTAGGAGGAGACACCCAAAAATCTAGCCATGTTAAGGGTTGGTGCGGCCCAGGTCGGGTGCGATCATTGGGTGATTTTGATGACTTATATGCCCCTGGGTTGTGGTTTGTTAGCCAATGGTTTAAATGTTGGCCCCGTAAGTGACAAGCATTTCTAACAAACAAAAAAAAAGAAAATAACATTGTTTTTATTATTGAAAGTGTCTTGTTTTAAATTTGTTCGTGGGTTTGAAAGTGCATAATAAATAGTAATGAGGCACATGTGCTTCTATTAATTTATAGAGAACCATGTGAATATAAAAATTTGTAAACAAAATGTCTTTGATTTCGTAAGAGATTGATAATCATATACATATGTGTATACATATGCTTAATGCACTGGTGCATACTATTTTATTATATGTACCGAAATATTATTGTGTAAGAAATATTTTGTGATTTGTATATTTTACAATTCCTTGATTTGTTTTGATAGAAGATGGTCGACATAAGTTCAAGGAAAACAACTTATTGCAGTGAGTGCGATGGTATCTCATCCCAACAAGAAAACAAGGTAACTTCTTTAAGTTTTATTAAAAATTTATTATATTTGAATTATCTATATGTTTATGGTAATGGTGTATATTGGTTAAGGCGTGTCATGTAGAGAAAAAAATTGAAGAAACTTGATAATATTGTTCACAATATGAGTGCAGAAGAGCATAAAAGCTTTATGGAAATGTTGTAAAGAGAGGAAATGGGTGGATCAAAAGCTAATAGAAACTGGTGCATGCATTTTTGTTTTCTATTGTATGGATTTTGTGTGCATTGTATTCATTTGAACTCACTAAAAAAAGCATGCAATAAAATAGAAACTGGTGCATTTTTATGAGTTATACGCACCGATGCTTATTAATTACATTGAAGAATTGTTGCTTTAAATGACACAATGTATGATTATATTTATTGTTTTAAAATATTACGGTGTGCATGATTACAATATGCACCATTGCTTTACACATAATATAGGAACTGGGGTTTTACATATAATATGTGCACCAATGCTTAGTAACAAAGAATGGTGTTAACATCTTGCCTCAACTGTTCGAAATTTCACTTCTCTCTAGTGCACATGGTAATATAGGCACCAATGCATAAAGATTATACAAGCATCAATTTGCCATAAAACAAAAAGAATGACCTAGTGCACAATATTTATATGATCGCTGGTACTACATACAACAAAAAAGATGAACCAATGTGTGCATAAACCCAAAAAGCACTAGTGTTTCATACAACAAAAAAAGACATTTAACTAGTGCATAATAATTATAAAAGCACAAATGATTTTTATCTTTACGTGTACACTAGTGCAGGTTACGAAAGAATGCATTGGTGCATTTTACCAATATAAGCATTGAAAGAAAAGCCTCTATTTTGAATAGTGGATGTTATAGTCGAGTAGCATTGACAAAAAATTTCCCAATCTTGTAACACTAAAAACATTTGCAAAAACCTTCGCTACAAGGTGTTTTCCTTGTAGTGTTTGTACAATAGTAATACAGTTTTATAATATATATGTGCTGATATAATGGATACAAATATTTCCTAAATTGTTCTAATATTATGTTGTTATACAATCCAGTTGTGCTAAATTTTTTAATTAGTATTGGCTAATGTTTCATTTATTGCATACATAATTTGTTGGAATAGTAAATGGTGATTCCTAATTGAAATAATACTATGAATGGATGTATGTTTTCATCCAACATTTTCCATTTTAACATTGCGTAGTTATTCATAAGGAATAAAGTTTCATATGATTGCAAATTCTCCTTGTACTTAGAATATCATATCCTGCATATCATTGGTCAAATGGTTCATTGAATGTCTCTTGTAAACCATCCCTAACAATCATCTTCTATAAATCAACTTGAGAAACATCACTTTGAGAAGTCATCCAAATCCAACTTAGTCCTTGTCCATACCCACCTTACTAGAAACTATAATATTTAGTTGACCATATAGGAAATCCCTCCTTTGGTTAAAGATACTATCCTAGAAGAGTAGAAGAAAGGTTTTTGAGGTGACAATGGGAGGCTTTCTTGTTCCATTTCCCCAAGATCCCCCTCACAAGGAGAGATTTTCCATGGGCATGATATTGAACAAAAACACTCCCCCTACTTCCCCACTCATTGGTTCATTTCCCCCATGGTGCTCCTAGGGAGTTATAACCTCAAGTGCAGCTTTTTTTATATTATTTTATTAAAAATGAATTCTAATATAATTCAATGGAAATACAATTACTAAAATTACCATATACTTACACATTATGGTCATATGATCATAGGGGGTATTATGATTTTTGAGTAGGTTATATTTGAAATTAAGGCTATTGTAATTGTTATGACTATTATGAAGATGCTTACCAGCTTGTTACTATTTCATTTATATTTTCCCCTCTTTGTAACAAGTTTTATCACTATCTAGGACGCATGTTTGCTTGTTTCTATTTGTTGTATATCACTTCCCATTTCTTCATGTTATTATTGGTTTCCCACACTTCTTATTCCTTTCCCATCGTCATCAATATAGGGGTTCTAGTTTCCACAAATATGGTTAACTTCTAATTTTTAGTACCAACACATTCATTGCGATGTTATGATTAAGAATGATGTTGTTGGATTACTGAGAGGGGGGATAAATCAATAATAGAGAAATTTAATCCTTTTTAACCATATAATCCAAGTGTTATATCAATGTAGAATTATCATCCAATAACTGGAAAGTAAATAAGCAATGAAAAAATGAACAATCATACACATACAAAGTACACCAGTTTTTTACGTGGAAACCCAAGCGGGAGAAAACCACAGAATGCTTTTTATTATATGTCTTGAATAATTACATTCATTGGAAGCACCAACTTCCTTTGTTTTCCAGCTGCAACTGGAAGGAGGCTCCAACCCCCTTGTTTCTCAAGATACAACCTGAGGGAAGCTCCAACTTCCCTATTCTCTGGCTACAACTAGAAGGAGGCTACAACCCCCTATGTTCTCTGGCTACAACTGGAAGGTGGCTACAACCACCTGTCCTTGCCCCATCCAACCGTCCTGAAGTAGAAGTAGAATGATGGAACCACTATCACACTATCACTATGAGATATACTATTCTAAACATGTACCAATAAACTTGAACCATGCATCAACCATGCATCAACCTGTACCTCAACCTATAATCAACCTGTACCATAAACAAGTGCGTCAACCATGCACCAACCTGTACCAAACAAACTGTAATAAAATTGTACCATAAACAAGTGCATCCAACCATGTACCAAGCATGTAACAATCATGTTTCAACTACTCATCAACTATGACTCATCAATATGTACCAACATCATCAACTATACACCTTATGTATGTGCCAACTAATCAACTACTTGTCTCAACCATGTACCCAACATGTACGTTAACCAAAATCCCTCATCAATTTCATCATCCAAATATGATTTGTAACTCTTTAATAGACCTTGTGTATATGATCACATACTTGCAAACCTTCCTTAACTTTCACAACAAGAGACTATCATTTTCATCAAACTTTTCTTTAGTCTCACATGACTAGTTTGGGATTAGTCAACAACCCTAACTTGAAATAATCATAACTATGTACATGTAATGAATAAATATCTAAAAATAGTACATAATGTTCTTTAGTTTGTTTTATGCAATTCCTTCATGTTTCACTACTTGGAACCTCTCAGAAAAGGATTTATAGCAAAAATGGCATACCTTGCTAAATTCTAGCTTATTCTAGAGAGCGACATTGTAGAGCGTGCCTGTTGGATCATGTTGTCATTGATGCCAATGGTTTGATTGATTGATGTCAAGTGATTGATGATGTCAATGGATTTATTGATAGGCTTGATTGATTTATTATTGATGAACAATGTATATGTATTTTCCTTGATTAGAATGATAGATGTCAAGTGGAAACTAATTGATGAAGATGGATCAATAAGTTATCATTGATATGATGCATATATGAATATGGATCAATGAGTTGTCATTGATACATGATGAAGATTGATTATTTGATATATGATGCATATCTTGTTTTATGTAAAGATGACTCATTACTTTCTTGTCATGGTTGATAAGAAGTACAAATGGATGAACTCCAAAGTGGTCCCCTTATGGTGAAATCCCTCAAGGGAAGACTCTTTGCGGTTGAGTTGTGGTTGAGAGAACCCATGATTGTATGTGGAATAATGACATGAATATCAATGATTTTGTTGGTGAAACTATCCTATATGGATAGTGCTTGTCATGCCATTTCTGGTGGTATGTGGAACATCACATAACTCCTCATGGTTTGAGATCTATGGCCTTACGAAGTTGGAGGAACCCCATGTGTTGGCTTGAAACCCCAAATGGTCAAACAAGTCAAAGTGCTTGAAAAGAAGAAATCGTTATTTTAATGATAAAGTAAAGTGACAAAGTCAAGAAGGTTTATTTTAATAAAGTAATGGAGAAATTTCTATTTATGTAAAGTGATTAACCCTAAAATGAGGAAGTGACCTAGATGTGGGTTAAGTGACCTAGAAGATGAAGAGTATAAATAAGAGTCTAGGGTCTCTTGTGATAGTACACTTAGTGAAGAGATTTTGAGAATCATTGAAGATATATTCTGAGAGAGAGATTGTCTCGAGGATTCCAAGATCACATCAAACTCTCGGCAAGTCTGATATCATGATGGTGGAAATCTCGAAAGTTCAAAAACCCTAGTTTCTGAGGTATACGCGGGCTTCTTTGAGCCAGGGCATGTACATACGCAGGCTGAATGAGGACATGGCACATATAGTGGATGAGGTCTTGAATATCTGTGGTTGAGATGATGAGATGCTCTTGGATGATGAAGTAGGTGTAACATCCTGCTCTGGCACACTGAGAAAAATTATTATTTGAGGACACTTGCTCGCAAGTGATTTGGACTATTATGATGTTAAAACATTTATCCTTGATTATGCTGCGTTATGATAGATGACATGATGTTTTACTGCTTGATGTAGACAGGTGCTTTTGACTCAGTTTTATTGAGTGTGCAGGGTTTTTGGACCTTGAGGATGCAGAGGCATCGGTGGAACCCCCTTGGACTTCGGATTGAGTCAGGGAGTGTGCTATTGGGTTGATTTATTTACTGTGATATTTCATTTGATTTGATGATATGATGTTGACATTTATGACATGATTGTTGATGATGCAGGATGACGATAGCTTGCCGACCAGACTCACATATGGAGTAAAGGGGCCACACACGATTTCCAGAGAGGTGTGGACAGTAGCCCTGCCACAACCTACTAGCACTCCCGCCGTGGATCGAATTGTAGGTTAACGATTACCTAGTTCGAAAGGACCCACGATGTCGTGAGGGCAGACTACGACAGTCGCTCACGATGATTCTAAGGGGCATGCAATAAGGTGGGGGCCTTATTCCTTAGAGCCCTTAGTCTCCCACAAGTTCACCTGGCGAAGTGTTGACTCCAGGGGTTATAGATGTCTACCAATCAGTCAAGTCGACGAGTGGCACCCTTGGAGCATGTAGTGCATCCTGAAGGGCACGTCGCACTGATGATGAGGAAGAAATAAAACTAGACAACCCTAAGACATTAACACCTTAAGAAATCCTTAAACAACTCCCCTAACCAAGTGTCGCCAGTTAAAAATATGAGTCCTAAGTCAAAAACTTTTATAGGGTAAAATTTTTAGTCTAACCTTAAAAAAAAGAGGCCCTAAGAATAAAAAAATAATAATAAAATTAAACAAAAAAAAAACACACTTAAGCTATGATTTGAGTCTTCATAAAGTGTGTAGGGTAAAATAAAGAGACTAAGAAATTAATTCAAATCCGTGGTTGTAAATTTGAAAAGAAGGATTTATTTAGTTAACTTGTGGAAGTATAAAAAGTTATGAATTTAAAAAATAAAATGAAAAGATTAATTAGCGCATTTACATTTCTAGTTTAAAAAAAAAAAAAAGGGAAAGAAAGGGAATAATAAAAATAGGAAAATGAGCTTTTAATAAATTTAAAGAAAATAATTTTGGAGAAATGTGGGGGATGAGTAACACTTCTAAGACATAATTTTTAGGGGGTTTTCATTAAAACTTAAACTAAATGTGATTTAGGGCAAGGGTGGGTCTCAAAAACTCTATAAAAGAAAGGGAATATGAGGAAGAAGAGGAGGGGATGATAGCGTAATGTTACGTTGCCGAATTGGACTTGACTGATTGCTTGTGAGGAGTTGGGATTTTCTCAGATTGTATTGGAGTGGTAGCTCAGCCTTGCGAGGCGAGCTGGGAAGCTAGGCATACCTTCTGGATTTGTGTGGCCCCTTTGCGACTCGGGGGGCTGAGGGGGAAGCAGAGTACCCCTAGCGATTGGCTGGGAGGTACTGGTGAGGTCTCGACTGTCAGTGAGCGGGAGCGGCAAGGAGCACACGGACGTCACCCAGAGCGGGCAAACAAGAAAATATATGTTTTATTTAGGTTGAATGATAGACTGTGTAGGAGGTATGACCTAGATCTGTAGGCATAATATTAGTGGTGGTAAATGGTTCCGTTTGCAGGGAACCCATCCCTCTAACATGTTGAATTGCTTTAAATTTATATGCTGAACTGTCTCCTAAATTTTGCGCCTGAAAAATTTAAATGACTGTAATCATGCGTCTGATTGTTAAGGCTGACATTTTGTATATGCCTAAATCAAATTATGGAATGTTAGTTTTGTTCTCTGAACCAAAATTTACATACGTGAGTCAATGAGTCTGCATGTTGCTTAAATTATTGAAGTTATATGTCCAATATGACTAAGTCTGCAAGTATGAAATGCCTTAAGTTTTTATGATAAAGTTTTGTTTAGAATGTTTGCAATGAACTTCATGAATCGACCCTTTTTTTTTATGCTGTAAAAATTCGGTAGGGAAGTTTATGGCTGGATCTGGCAATAGTGCCTTGGGTTAGAACTTCCTTGTCCGATGGTCGATTTTTATTTTCTATCCGAAGTTACCCTCTTGAATAGAAAACTGCAGGTTGACGCATTACCATCCGAATGGCTAGTCGCCTTGTGGATTAGAACCCGGTGCTTCTGTCCAGCCTTTTCCTTCTTCCTTGCCATTCCAGCCATTAACAAAAGATTTTGCAGAGCACTCGCGTTATCACTTTAAGGAAATCGTGGGGTCTGGCTCGGCCATCTCCTTGGCCTTTGGGCACCCCTTCCCTACAACGACTTGTTTCCACACTGAATTTTCCCGTCGTTGATCGACACTTTTGTTGGGCCTGAGATTCCGCTCATTTATGCTTTGAAAACCCACGGCTGCTATCGAGATTTTTACTTGGAAACGCTGACAACTTTAATATTACCTTCTGTTTTATTGATTTTGTAATTCGCCTTCCACGTCTGCTTTCCCTTGCCTTCGCAGGGAAACAAGTAGATTAGGCTAAGTCTGTACCAAGCATAAAAACCACCACCTATAACAGACTTTTTCCTTGTCTCAGCATTATTAGACTTTTCCCTTTGCATAAAAACGTTTGTGTACAGTCGGTTCAGTGTCATTTTTGTTGAACGCTGCCAGACAAACTGTGATGCCAATCCGTGGGCAGTGTCCCTTGAATTCCTTCTGCCAGAGTCGGCCTGCGCAAGGAGAAACACCTTGTATTGACCCCTTTGCTTTTCAGTTTTGTTCTCGTCCTCTGGTCCTCATGCCCAGCTTCAACGGTGGTGCGCGACCTTTTTCTCGACAACTGGATGACAGTCCAGGTTGGAAGTGATCTAAATCCATCTATTCGCGCTCCCTCCCGGACACCCCTGTATTTTATTTTGAGCATGACAATGGCTCTCTCACCAGCTGCGCACCATGCCTTCATGGCTGTAACTCCCCTCCCTTCCCTCATGACTAGAATCTGTATTCTTTCACTGCCGACCTATTGCTTAATTTCTTCTAACAGTCAGAGACCCCAAAACTTTAGGCTGATTCTGTCCCTCCCTCAAAATATTCTCCTTAATGGTCGCCCGAGATGCATGTTGGTCGGCTGTCAGAGGAGCGGTTTTCAGAAAGGGGATGCACGACCGAATGGCCCAACTGATGGCATAATGCCAGATCACATGCCATAACGATTCTAACCTGCATGCGATATCTTCCATAAATTGTTTCTAATCTTGGTTGGTGTCGACCGATGGCATCAATGGGTAAAACATAGAGGGTAATTATCTTCAGCGCAGACTAGTATTTCAGATAGGACGGATGTATATGGAACCTTGATGTATAGAGGGTAAATATATAACTATATAACTATATAACTATATGTATAGAGTTAATTGGATAGGATTGTTGTAGAGAGGGTAGTTATATAACCAATTATTATGGAACCTTATTAATTTTTGATAACTTATAGTGGCATAGTAAAGGTAAAAGTTGGGATGGTAATGTTAAGATCATTGTAAAATGCATAAGGGTAAGGTCATGAGATATGTTGTTTGTGGGACCCTTAACTGTGTTATATTATTGAGTTAAATATGGATGTGTGATGTTACTGTAATGTAAATATAATGTTAACTTATTGGCAAGAACTATTACAATAAAAAAGGTAATGTTAATTCTGTTGAGGTACCGTTGTTGCTACTTAAAGCAATTGTAATGTTAGTGCTAGATACAGAAATGTATTTCATTGGTATTTGGTATGCAAATTTATCATAATATAAAAAGTAATGATAATTCTGTTTTAGGGTAATGTCATTGCAATATAAGGCAAATATATTGATGGTGTTAGCTAATAGGGAATGAAATTTTATGTTATCTTATCTGTAGGGTTATTGGGAACTAAAATGTAATGACATTGTGGTTGTGGTAAGGATGATTAAAATCTTATTGTTATTGATGACATGTAAAAGGTAGGGTCCATGCTTTAAGTACCATAATTAAGTACCATAAACTATTATGATTTAGGAAATGGGGAATTTTCATTTAATTCAATCTACATCATTATAAAGAGGGGTTGGTACTCGTCGATTCATGAAATTAAATGGAGTAATTGGTCTGTACTTAATTTCAGTGGAGTCATGGACAATGCCTCGTCTTAATTTTTAGTTGGTGGGTGTCTGAGTCCTTTTGTCTTGCGCCTTCCGTAGAAGATGTGGTTGCTCGTTTAATTAATGTTGTATAGGGTCGTAAACTTAGCTGTGCTTAGTCTGCTAGTGTCGGGCGGGATGTAGACACCTCCATGTAGCCTTAGTATATGAGTCTTTGTGTGTGATTATTTTCTTTGTAAGGAATCCCGTGTAGTATCAAGAGTCTTGGGCCCTTTAAAGGCAGGGTTTCCACTCTTGTGACACACCGGATAGAGATTACTAGTTTCTTCCTCAGCAGTCAGCCAGGAGCCTATCTGACCTTCTCTCTCTCTGGAGCAGAGAACTAAGATTAAACGCCCTGCTTTCCTGTGCAGAAATAGTAAAATCTACTACTATAGATTCTTCCTTCTGTGTTTGTACTGTGCATAACCCAGTATGTCATTAAATGTTGGCGTTGTGTGCCTTATGTCTATGGTCGTTTATTGCTTGCAGTTACTTGTTGTGCACCTTCAGTCCTCTTGTTGTGATCATCGTGGTTGCGTCTTGTTGGTTGTCAGGGGGCGACGTAGAGTCAAGTGTGTCTGTTCCTTTTTACACGAGTGCACACACCTTAAACAAAAAAAAAATTGCACTTGTTATCAGAGTCGTTGTCATACCTAGGAAGACGCTACATATGGTATCAGAGCTAGTTGAACCCGCGACTTGGGATTCGCTACGGCTTCCGTGACATGATTTGATTGAGTATACTGTTGCTGATCGAGTTGATTGTGTGTGTGTAGGTAATCATGGTTAGAGGATGTCGTGGAGGCATACGACGGGGTGCTAGGGGAGGAGGCGTGATGCCTCCAGTAGCATCCACGCCTAAGGGGTCTAACCCCCAGGGAGGCGAGCAGGTTCTCGGACAGGAGCAGATAGCAGTTGGAGATGTGGTCGAGATGATGAGGTCCTTTCAGCGCATGTCTGAGGCATTGATCAGCTAATTGGACAGAGACGAGGCCAGGGCACCGACATCCGCTGAGGTTCCACCGCGCGCACCGACCGTTACAGGTAGCATTCACCGTGAACCTGAGAAGGTAAAATTTCCCGAGTTCTTTGGTGCCCTGGATGGCGCCACCGCCGAGGCATGGTTGGAGAATATGGCTATGTGCTTCGCACTTCGCGATTATACCTCCAACATGAAGGTCCACATGGCGGTCTTTCAGCTGAAGGGGAGCTCTCTTTTATGGTGGAAGACACTCCTGCCACAGTTGAACATGGTCGTTGAAGACGTGTCATGGGAACTGTTTGAGGAACAGTTTCGAGAGAGGTACCTTTCAGAGGAATTCATTGAGCGTCAGCTCAATGAGTTCAACGCATTACGACAGGGAGGTCGTATGGTGCCCGAGTACGAGGCACATTTTATGGAGTTGCTCCGGTATGATCCGCACCTTAACACTGAGAAGCTCAAAGTCAACAGGTTTGTGTTTGGCCTTAATGGCAGCCTGCGTGCAAAGGTTAGGATCTTGATGCCCCAAACCTTGTACGACGCTGTCCAAAAGGCCCTCATAGCAGAGGAGGAGCTTATCAGTGGGGGTCAGACCAGGACTCCAGCGAGACCAGCCGGGCAGGTTTCATCTGGTACACCGCAGCATCAGACACCAACGAGACATACGCCAGGATATCGTGGCTTCCAAAGGGGATCCACTTTTGCTACACCCCGACGACCGTCGCCTCAGCAGCGGACACCTTATCAGGGACCACAGCACCAACAACAGCGTCGCCCGCAGCAGCAGCAGTTTAGGCCTGTTCAGCAGAACAAACCAGGGTTTCAGGACGGTGGGCAGTCAATTCTACTTCGGGTACCAGGGCTACTGGGCCGAAGAAGGGGTGTTGGACATGTGGAGAGCCACACTACCAGCACGACTGTCCTGTGGAGAGGATCAGGGCGTCCAGATCAGCCGGACCCACTACAGTGGGAGATATGGGCAAGGCCCATCGGATTCATGCAACGGTGAATAACTGCCAGGCCAAGCACCAGTCGACTGTGCTCGAGACGACAGGTACTGTCGCTGAGAAGACCCTTAGTATTTTGATAGATGCAGGTGCTACTGAGAGTTTCATTTCTGGTGCATCACTAAAAAGGATTAAGGTAAAGGTAGTCGAACAGGATGAGTTTAGCTTCGTGGAGATGGCTTCGGGAGCCAAACAGAAGGTTGGAGGAAACATTACGGGTTGTTCCCTTAACCTGGGAGAGTTTGTCACAAGAGTCAACTTGTACATCACTATCTTAGGATCTTATGACGTTGTGATCGGTATGGATTGGTTGGAATCGCATGAGGTGATACTCAACTATAAGATGAAATGGTTGAGCTTGGTTGATGATGAAGGACAAAGACATGTGATTGTAGGACGGAACCAGGGAGTTTCCCTGCAGTTCATCTCTTCCTTACAGTTACAGAAGAGTATGTGCAATGGGTGAAAACTTTATGCAATCCTCGCGCTAAACGAGAAGGGAGTAGCGGAAGGTCTAGAACACCTTCCAGTGGTGAAGGAGTTTGCGAACGTATTTCTAGAGGAGTTGCCTGGGATGCCACCGGAAAGGGAACTGGAGTTTACCATAGACCTGAAATCGGGGACCGAACCGATAGCAAGAACGCCTTATCAGATGTCGACCCTAGAGTTGCAAGAGTTGAAAATGCAACTGAAGGAGTTGTTGGACCTGGGACTGATACGTCCTAGTGTGTCACCGTGGGGTGCACTAGTTATTTTCATATGAAAGAAGGACGGATCATGGAGGCTTTGCATTGAATACCGTCAACTGAACAAGGCTACGATCAAGAATCAGTATCCCTTACCAAGAATTGATGATCTGTTCGATCAAATGAAGGGTGCGATGGTGTTCTCCAAGATCGATTTACGATCAGGGTATCACCAATTATGGATCAAGGAGGATGACATCCCTAAGACCACCTTTAAGACGAGATTTGGACATTACGAGTTTACTGTTTTACCATTTGGACTGACAAACATCCCAGGGGTATTCATGAGTTTGATGAACGAGGTGTTCCGCGAGTACTTGGACAAGTTCGTCCAAGTATTCATTGATGATATATTGATCTACTCTCGGACGACGGAAGAGCATGACGAGCACTTGCGCTTGGTACTACAGTGTCTACGAGAGCACAAATTGTATGGGAAGTTGTCCAAATGATCTTTTTATCAATCAAGGATTCACTACTTAGGGCATGTCATCTCCGACGAAGGTATCGTCGTGGATCCAGCCAAGGTTGAGGCTATTATGGAATGGCCTGTGCCGATGAATGTCACAGAAGTGCGTAGTTTTATGGGTTTAGCAGGATACTATCGACGGTTTTTCAAGGGATTTTCGAAGATAGCAAATCCGATAACGGAATTGCAGAAGAAAAACAAGAAGTTTGTCTGGACGGAGAAATGCGCGGAAGCATTTCAGAGGCTTAAAGAGTTGTTGACAACAACACCGATACTAAAGGTCCCTGACATGGACGCAAACTTCTTGGTATGCACTGAGGCATCCAAGGAAGGTTTAGGCGGAGTCTTGATGCAAGACGGACGAGTGATTGCTTAGATTTCGAGGAAGCTAAGAAGGCATGAAAAGAACTACGCGACACACGATTTGGAGTTATTATCCATCGTATATGCCTTGAAGGTTTGGAGACACTACCTTGTTGGATGAAAATTTGAATTAAAGACTGATCATTGTGGGCTGCAACACATTTTCACGCAAAGTGACCTGAACACGCGACAATGATGTTGGTCATAATTGCTTAGCGAGTACGACTTTGAGATTACTTACATAAAGGGAACAGTGAATCGAGTGGCTGACGCTTTGAGTCAGAGACCACGCATCTTTTTGGTGTTGCCTCTTCAGATGAATCTACGTGAGAAGATTCTCACCTTACAACGTGATGATGACTGGTACAAATAAGTCGAGGATTTTATCGGACAAAACACAATGATGGTACCACGATATGAGGGATTTTCTTTTGATAGCGATGGGTTATTGAGGTTTAGAGGTCGGATTTACGTATCGCCAAACGACGAGTTGAGGATGTTGATCCTGAGCGAGGCTCATAGAGCAGTTTACATGGCTCACCCAGGAGTCATGAAGATGAGGGAAGACCTTAAACCCTTATTCTTCTGGAAGGGAATGAAGGCTGACATAGTCAACTATGTGGCCAGATGTCTAGAGTGTCAGCAGGTAAAGGCTGAACATAGACACCCGGTAGGATTACTTCAACCACATGCCATTCCGGAATCGAAATGGGAAGTTATTTCGATGGATTTTATTGTTGTATTGCCATTGACGACAAGGAGACACGACTCTATTTTTTTAGTAGTAGACACTCTGACGAAGAGTGCTCACTTTATTCCTGTGCGTACGACATATCAGGCACCTGACATAGCGAGAGTTTTCATCAGTGAGATTGTGAGGCTACATGGCATGATCGAGGATCGGTGTTTACTGGATCATTTTGGATGAGTTTCCAAGAGGCCTTGGGAACCCAACTTAACTTTAGTACTGCATATCACCCAGAGACAGACGGACAGACAGAATGAACGAACCAAACCCTGGAAGACATGTTGCGCATGTACGTGATGGACCAGCAGAAGCGTTGGGAGGAATTCTTGCCTCTAGTAGAGTTTGCTTACAACAACAGTTACCAAAGAACCATTATGATGGCGCCGTTTGAGTTTCTTTATGGGCGACCATGTCAGACGCCCTTGAGTTGGGATCGTCTTTAGGATAGGGTCCTGGTGGGACCAGAAGCGATCCAAGAAATGGAAGAGAAAATGCAAACCATAAGACAAAGGATTAAAGAAGCGCAGGATCGATAGAAGAGTTATGTCGATGCACGTCGAGTCGACCGTAGCTACGAGGTCGGCGATCGAGTCTTCTTGCAGGTTAAACCGCATAAGAGTTCAATCAAGTTTGGAAAGGGAGATAAACTCTCTCCTAGGTTCGTGGGATCTTTCGAGATTGTGGAGAGAAAGGGGCTCGTGGCCTATCGACTAGCCTTGCTTGATTCTTTGAGGCGTATGCACGATGTATTTCATGTATCTGTTTTGAGACATTATATTAGTGATCCTACACACGTGATTGACATGAGTTCCTTGCAGGTATCGGATGAGGGAGCGCTCACAACTAAGCAAGTCCGCATCTTACATCATCGCATTCGACAGTTACGACGTCGAACGGTAGATCAGGTCAAGGTCCAGTGGGACAATTATAGTCCGCACTCGGCGACCTGGGAGGACGCATATGATATGAGTCAGCAGTTTCCATTTTTGTTTGATAGATAGACTTTTGATACTGTGATACTTTTATTTCAGCATTTATACTGAGAAAATTCGGGATGAAGTTTAGACCAAGAGAGGGTGTATGTAACATCCTGCTCTTGCGCACTGAGAAAACTTATTATTTGAGGACACTTGCTCGCAAGTGATCTGAACTATTATGATGTTAAAACATTTATCCTTGATTATGATGCGTTATGATAGATGACATGATGTTTTACTGCTTGACGTAGAAATGTGCTTTTGACTCAGTTTTATTGAGTGTGCAGGGTTTTTGGACCTTGAGGATGCAGAGGCATCGGTGGAACCCCCTTGGATTCCGGATTGAGTCAGGGAGTGTGCTATTGGGTTGATTTATTTACTGTGATATTTCATTTGATTTGATGATATGATGTTGACATTTCTGACATGATTGTTGATGATGCAGGCTGATGATAGCTTACCGACCAGACTCACATATGGAGTAAAGGGGCCACACACGATTTCCAGAGAGGTTGAGGGAGAGGTGTGGACAACAGCCCTGCCACGACCTACTAGCACTCCCGCCGTGGCTCGAATTGTAGGTTAACGATTACCTAGTTCGAGAGGACCCACGATGCCGTGAGGGCAGACTGTGACAATCGCTCACAATGATTCTAAGGGGCACGCAATAAGGTGGGGGCCTTATTCCTTAGAGCCCTTAGTCTCCCATAAGTTCACCTGGCGGAGTGTTGACTCCAGGGGTTATAGATGTCTACCAATCAGTCAAGTCGGCGAGTGGCACCCTTGGAGCACGTAGTGCGTCCTGAAGGGCACGTCGCACTGATGATGAGGAAGAAATAAACCTAGACGGCCCTAAGACATTAACACCTTAATAAATCCTTAAACAACTCCCCTAACCAAGTTTCGCTAGTTCAGAATATGAGTCCTAAGTCAAAAAAATTTCTAGGGTAAAAATTTTAGTCTAACCTTAAAAAAAACGAGGCCCTAAGAATAAAAAAATAATAATAAAATTAAACAAAAAAAATCCCACTTAAGCTATGATTTGAGTCTTCATAAAGTGTGTAGGGTAAAATAATGAGACTAAGAAATTAATTCAAATCCGTGGTTGTAAATTTGAAAAGAAGGATTTATTTAGTTAACTTGTGGAAGTATAAAAAGTTATGAATTTAAAAAATAAAATGAAAATATTAATTAGCGCATTTACCTTTCTAGTTTTAAAAAAAAAAAAATGGGAAAGAAATGGAATAATAAAAATAGGAAAATGAGATTTTAATAAATTTAAAGAAAATAATTTTGGAGAAACGTGGGGGATGAGTGACACTTGTAAGACAGAATTTTTAGGGGGTTTTCATTAAAACTTAAATTAAATGTGATTTAGGGCAAGGGTGGGTCTAAAAAAATCTATAAAAGAAAGGGAATATGAGGAAGAAGAGGAGGGGCTGATAGCGTAACGTTATGCTGCCGAATTGGAATTGACTGATTGCTTGTGAGGAGTTGGATTTTCTCAGCTTGTATTGGAGTGGTAGCTCAGCCTTGCGAGGCGAGCTAGGAAGCTAGGCATACCTTCTGGATTTGTGTGGCCCCTTTGCGGCTCGGGGGGGGGGCTGAGGGGGAAGCAGATTACCCCTAGCGATTGGCTGGGAGGTACCGATGAGGTCTCGACGGTCGGCGAGCGAGAGCGGAAAGGAGCACGCAGACGTCACCCAGAGCGGGCAAACAGGAAAATGTATGTTTTATTTGGGTTGAATGATAGACTGTGTAGGAGGTATGAACTAGATATGTAGGCGTAATATTGGTGGTGGTAAATGGTTCCGTTTGCAGGGAACCCGTCCCTCTAAGATGTTGAATTTCTTTAAATTTATATGCTGAACCGTCTCCTAAATTTTGCTCCTGAAAAATTTAAATGACTGTAATCATGCGTCTGATTGTTAAGGATGAAATTTTGTATATGCCTAAATCAAATTCTGGAATGTTAGTTTTGTTCTTTGAACCAAAATTTACATACGTGAGTCAATGAGTCTGCATGTTGCTTAAATTCCCGAAGTTATATGTCAAATATGACTAAGTCTGCAAGTATGAAATGCCTTAAGTTTTTATGATAAAGTTTCGTTTAGAATGTTTGAAATGAACTTCATGAATCGACCCCTTTTTTTTATGCTGTAAAAATTTGGTAGGGCAGTTTATGGCTGGATCTGGCAATAGTGCCTTGGGTTAGAACTTCCTTGTCCGATCTGGTCGATTTTTTTTTTCTGTCCGAAGTTACCCTCTTGAATAGAAAACTACAGGTTGACACATTACCATCCGAATGGCCAGTCGCCTTGTGGATTAGAACCCAGTGTTTCTGTCTAGCCTTTTCCTTCTTCCCTGCCATTCCATCCGTTAACAAAAGATTTTGCAGAGCACTCGCGTTATCACTTTAAGGAAATCGTGGGGTCTGGCTCGGCCCTCTCCTTGGCCTTTGGGCACCCCTTCCCTGCAACGACTTGTTTGTTACAGGTATGAACTAACTGAGAGGGGGGGGGTGAATCAATTAGTTTAGATTATTAACTATTTCTCTTCTTTTTAACTTTGAATCATTAATCTTAGTGGCAGTGAGTCTTTACTGTGAAATTCAGAGTTATAAACATAAAGTAGATAACATAAAGAATAGCAATCGCACACAACATTCACTCACAAGTATGAGACACATATTTTTCAAGAGGAAACCCAACCAGGGAAAAAACCTCGTCTTCTTAAGATGTTAAGCAAGCTCCAACTGCGTTACATCTCATCTTTTATGAGCACCAACTCATAGAGGCT